>JBBPTZ010000724.1:0-15868 GCA_038094315.1 Phylloporus cf. tubipes
TCATGATGTACCTACAGAATATCTTGGTGGGTTTTCTTGGACACTTCGTCACAATCACGCACCACACCACGGCTGTCATCATGATGAGAATGCGTTACCCTGTAGAAAGCCTGACTTACAGTTAAAAGTCGAGGGCAGGGAGGGAGCTCAGTGACCGCGCGCTGCATGTTCATGGCGGGCAGAACGCTGACAACTGCAAGCAAACCAGCGAAGGTGGCAAAATAAGACAAGGGCAGAGTCGTGGTTGGAATCAGACCGGAGAAGTGCCTGCCCAGTGATGGATTCGGGCTTAAGTCCCCACCTCTGGATATCCTCACGCTCGTCATCGTAAAGAAGCACAGCACGACGAATCGTATCACGCATTTCCCTAGAACCGCACATGAACGTCGTACAGGATATCCCTCATCCCCACCGAGTTTTTTTTACAACCAGCATACATCGATCAGACACGCGCAAGGATATATCGCTCCACACACTCAAGCATACAACCTCTTCGTATACCTATCGTCCACATCAGCACCTCCTCGCAAACACAAATTGAAAAAAAGACCCACGAATTCAACCCATGCACGCCCCCCTCCACCTGGGCACTTGCCGTCCTCAACTCGAATCTCACCCGTCCCGCCATGACACCCTCCTTGAGTTCATCTACGCTCCTCGCCCCGATATCCTGCAAACTATGCTGCACCCCCACATACAAATACGGCACGAACGCCTTGACGCTACCCTTGTCCTGCACGTCCCCCGACACACCCTGTGCTACCTTGACCGCCGACGACTCAGAGAAATACCGCGTCGTAGCCGCGTTCTCGCGCGGCACACTCGTCGGCTGCGGAGCGTGCTTGGTCGATCCGGGGCACCCGTTAATCCCGAGAGACGGCCCCGACTTGTCGGCTTCCATCGCCTCGAGACTGCCCATGCCGCGATACGCCTTGACACGTTTGCCATCGTGGTAAAAGTACTCCCCCGGCGCCTCGGACGTGCCTGCCAACAAGCCGCCCATCATCACCGCGCTCGCACCGAGCGCCAAGGCCTTGGTGATATGCCCTACGTTGCTGATCCCACCGTCTGCGATGACAGGAACCCCAAACTTGTTCGCGAACTCGGCCACGGCGTACACGGCGGTCGCCTGGGGCCGTCCGACGGCCATGACCTCCTGCGTGATGCAAATCGAGCCGCTGCCCATTCCAACACGGAGTCCGTCCGCACCGGCAGCGATGAGACTCGCGGCCTGCTCGCGCGTGACAACATTGCCCGCGATCACCTCGAGTTTGGGAAACGTCTCTTTGATCCACCGGATCATGTCGATCTGGAAGACCGAGTTGCCCTGGGATGAGTCGAGCACGACGATGTCAAGGCCGGCTTCGACAAGCGATCGGAGACGATCTCTGTCGCTGGGTCGCGTGCCGACGGCGGCAGCAGCATAGAGCTGCTTGCTTTCGGGGTTTTTGCTCGCGAGGGGAAAGTTTTGGTTCTTGAGGAGGTCGGAGCGTGCGAGGAGGGACGTGAGTCTACCCCGGTCGTCAACGATGGGTAGCTTGCCCTTTTTTGAGGTACGAAGGATTGTATTCGCTTCGATGAGGGTGACACCCTGGGGTGCGGTGACAAGGTTGGAAGTGGTCATGACTTCGTGAAGGGGCGTGGATGGGGACTCAAACTGGACGTCGCGCGAGGTGACAATACCGACGAGTTTTCCTCCGAGGAAACCGGTGTCTGGATGAAGAAGAAAATCAGCGTCGGTAGGACATATAACGGGAATACAAGTGCTAGGTATCAGAATAGAAATGAATTCCGCACATCACAGGCTGAATCCGTTGCTCGGAAGAACGAAGATTGTAATGAAAGTAGTTGTATACATCCCGTGTATACGAAACGGAAAACTATACATACCGGTGATGGGTATCCCACAAAAGCCAAGACGGGCTTTGATATCCAACACGTCAGCGACGGCATGGTTAGGAGAAAGTACGACGGGGTCGGTGATGAAGCCATTTTCATGTCTCTTTACGGCGCGGACCATGGCTGCCTGTGACGCAGCAGACTGATTGTGATGAATGACGCCGATACCGCCCAAGAGGGCGAGACTAATCGCCATGTCAGTTTCGGTGACAGTATCCATCGGACTACTCAGAAACGGGGTTTTTAGAACAACATTACGAGTGATCCTGGTGTCCGTGATGACGTCGGACGCTGGAAAGTCGATCTTTCCTGGTAGGATCAAGAAATCGTTGTAGGTGAGACCGCCGTGGACTTGAGAGTCCATGAGCTCGTGGATAGAAAGCCCATCCGATCTGGGATACGTCTTCAGGTGGGCGAGGGCTTGAGCAGGTTCAAGTTGCGTGGGCATTTTAGCCAGCTTGACACGCAAAATTTCAGATAAAACGAGTACGGTCGGAGGTGTTTGAACTTGTTTGGCACGCCGATCTCCTTTGATTCCTTTTGAACCGCAGAACCAGAATACTTGGGTTCAAAAGTTAGCTACCACGCCTGGGTCAAGACCACCGGGAGACGTCTCAAATGTCGCGCAAATTAACCACATTTAATCTTGGTCGTAGGCCCTAGTCTTTCCCTCACCTGTGTTTTCCGCTCCACTATCCGTTTTCCCGAAACTCCTTTCTTTAGGAGTCAAAGACCACGATGCATCGATGTCTCTCCGTTTCTGAGATCGTTTCCGTCATCCTCGACGACATACATCACTTTGACGGGTCGTTCGATAGGACGGAAGAGCGCAGACTCGGCCAGCGAACGCTCGTATCCCTAGCCCAGACATGTCGCACGCTTAGTTCGCCCGCGCTCGATCAGCTATGGGCGTGTCTCGAAAGCCTTGACCCTTTTCTCCGGCTCTTACCCCGGTCCATGTGGGGACATTCCTCTTTGATCATCGTTGCCCTCGTACGTCGTGCTGTTTCTCGAGCATTTCGTCCGTGCCTTATGTAGCCACAGATTCGAATTTTCATGGGGAAGCGCTATTGGTTTCATTTCCGCGAATACGCCGTGCGCGTACGGTATCTCAACGTCCCCCTTCTGCATCGCGTTCCTCGATCTGTTCAGCGCAACGTCATCAATGCGTTCGCATCCCTCCGGGGCGCATCCCATCCTTTCCTCCCCAACCTGAAATTACTTGTTTGGAACAATTCATCCGATGCGGACGTGTCTCTGTCTTTCATCCGGTTCTTTGTGGGGCCCGCGTTGACCAACCTCTCACTCTATTTTCAGAGTTGGCCGAAAAGGTGTTCTTCGCGGGCTATCCTGTCTAAGCTGCCTACCTCGTGCCCTAATGTGACCTCGTTAACCATTGTCTACGACCCCGAAATCACTACATTCCCTGAATGTATAGGTAACCTCGTGCAAGGGTGGCCTCAACTCCAGGACCTTCACGCCAGTCCACTCTTCCGCCCCCAATTGACAGCACTCGACTCCAAAAAAGCCCTGAGAACGCTCGAAATAGAACTCGAAACGAGCACATATCTCTTCGTCGGTCAACTCCCCGAGGGAATCGACACCTTGTCGCTCCACGCACTCCACCCCGCCTATGTCGTCGACTATCTGGAGACCCTCCGAGGCAGTCCGACGAACTTGATTCTCCAGCTTGGTATCCTCCACGAACGTCCCATGTCCATGATCGACACGCTCTTTACCATGCTTCCAAGGTCCTTTGACAATAGCCTCCTGCATGCGCTCACGATCGACACGTTCCCCCAGTCGCTTCATGCTCTCCGCATCGACCCGGCCGACAAACCACACCTTCCGTTTACGGGGACACTCTTGGCGCACCTCTACGCCTTTTCGGAACTTCGCTCGCTCGATCTGGGTGGGGTGTGCACGATGGATGTGGACGATGCGGCATATGCACGCATGGCGGGGGCGTGGCCCGAGTTGAGAAGTTTCACGGCGACGGCAGGCAAGTGCGAGTGGAAACCGGCGGCGAGCGTACGGGGTGTGTTGGCGGTGCTCGAGGGGTGCCCGTTCTTGGAGAGGTTGGAGATGCTGTTCGACGGGTCGGTTCCACCACCTCGGCCTATGATGGTCTCGGGGCCCGGGGACCTTCGGCCCACGGCGAGCTGGGGCGTTTCGAATCCGCATTTGACCCAGATCAACGTCGGACGATCTCCGATTGGGGAGCGGGAAGGCGTAGCCGCGGACGTGGTGATGAAGGAGTTGGGGGTGTGTCTGGGGACGGTGATGCCAAGGCTGGAGAGGATTCGGTATGATGAAGTGAGGCGCATGGCGTTTCGGTGGAGGATTGTGCAAGAGATCGTTGAGATGAGGTGTGAGCCAAGTCGTCCGGACCCGGGGTCGGGCTCAGGGTCGGGCTCTGGCTCTGGTCGTACTTGAATCTAGCACGGACGGTGATGATGCCCGGGTTTGTCGTCGTCTACGCTACGCATGGTAGCCTGATGCATATCGGTTGAATATCGACTGGAGCTGGCACGTTACTTTGCGCCCGCCGGTTGTCTGTATGTACTCCGTACGGTTCTGCTATACGCATGTTTCAACTTTAATTTTACAATTGTGTCTATTTGGATGTTTCACCCCATCTCCACTCTGCAATGGTGCTATCCTTTAGCTGTACATTGAGCAAGACTATGATTTATCATACTAGAGTAGGGACAACTCCCATTCAGCTAGGTGTCCGGGAAGATCGAGAGTCGCCCGACTGGTGAGTGATGCCTTTCAGTCGCACCCTCCACTCCTTCCGTCAGCATTGCACTGATGTGCAGCTGAAGGTGGGTGTGGGACATGGGGAAAGCTTGTTGGAGTCGGAGAATGCCCAGATTGGCGGAGAGTGGATCAAGACATCTCCATCCATTGTTCTATGGATGGTGATGGGATTCTCAGAGAATGGTACAAATCCACCTGGCATGTACCACAAGACCTGCACGGCTACTGGTTGCTTCTCACGAAGCCATTCCATGACGGTGTAAGCGATGAAACACGATTTTCCTGTTGTCAACAAGTCGTCTCAGTCGATCTGAATGCAATATAGTAGGCTTCTTACCGATGCCAGGCTGGGCAATGATACAGCACCACCAGCATAGTCGACATCTTCACTTTTGAAGGCATCCATCGCTTTCCGATATTCCTCGACTACCAACAACTCTGGAACCTCTACATCTTCGCAGAAGTTATGCACTGCCTCGAGATGCTGGCCAGTGGCCAAAGTTGAGATACTCCACGATTCGAGTGTTCGACTGACGGGTGAGTTGCGCCTTGAAAATATCATGGTTACCCCAGACGGCAATTCTGAATGATTCAAGTGCCCGAAGTCGCGAAATTTCAGCCTGCGAAGACGCGTCCAAATTGATCATAAAGAGAATAGGGGTGTTTTGATGTGGTTATATTTTCAGTAGTGGTGTAAGCTGTCGCTTTAGGCAAGTCACGCGTGACAGAGAAACGCTCACTGATCGCCCGTACTTCGCGGTTTCCCAGCCGTTTTGTCATGTGGGCTCGGCAGGTATGGACAGGATCACAACACGACTTTGCTTCCGCCCGGTTTGGGCCCAATGGGAGGTTGTGCCGACGCATCTTCGACCAAACGTCTCGCGCCGAGGTTGCTGTCGTCTTCCGCCCATGCAACTTCGTAGGGCCCATCAGTTAGTCATCAGCATTATCGACGGCCCACAAGAATACCCGTTTTACTATTCGTCGTAAGGAGACTAGTTCCACATATGTTGCCGTCGGTTGATCACGGCTTTCTCTAGGTTCGTAGGCGCGGTGGCCATTTCCGCTGCCTATGACTACGCGCCTCAACCTTGAGAGGACCCCTTCTATTGTAGGTCAGCCGCGAATCGAGGGCTACCTATGCATCGAGCATCAAGATGGTCGAAACGCCTTACCGGTGGGTCCGGTAAGTCCCCCTCAATCTGTGGCAACGGGAAGTAACGAGTACTCCCCGCAGGAAGCCAATGAAGACACTGTCCCCGACACAATGGTTTTCGGTCACGTTCAGCGCATGGAAAATCTTGACAATCGTGCTTAGTATGAGACGGCCCTCAAGAGCGCCCCTGCGACCGCTTTTCTTGGTAATATCATCGCGCACACAACCAGTAGTCGAACCTCACGCCGTGCCCGCCAGCTTCTGCAGAGGCGGTCCGTAGTTGGTGTTCCAACAAGCGACATGCCACTCATTCATGGGACCAACAGATGAGTGGAATATTCATGACGTTTCACGTTGGCCATGATCAAGCATCCACTTGTCTGGAAGCATGCTTAAGAAGAAATTGATGCAGTGATCGAGACTGCCAGACTTCTCGAGTACGAAGACAGATCATCTTTGCCATGTGTAGATGCAATCATATAGGAAATATTGAAATGGCATCCGTTTTTGCCTATGGATGTGTTGATTTCCCGTATCCTCGGCGTGTCGTCAAGTATTCGGAAGGTCTGCTGCGCCGCATCATTGCCGATGACCATTACAAGGGTTATTACATGCCCAGTGGTATGGTTTGCACGTTCATACCAAAGTCTTTTGATGTCGTTCATTCAATAGAATATTTGGTATGGTCTTGTCTCTTATCGGGGGGATGCTAAAACGGTTTTTAGGGCCAAGAAGCGAGATGAAACATGTTATCCGAACGCTGAGGTGTTCATCCCCAAGTGCTTTTTAGGTTCCGATGGGATGTTGAGTGAGGACGATACCGCCGACTACACGTTTGGATTTGGAAGGCGAATACATCCAGGCAAGCGAGTTGCACTGGTATGCTATTCCTACCAGGCCGACACACCGCAGATGCATCCCTTTGGAGTGCTGTTGCGACGATGCTCGCCACGCTCGGTTTTAATGCTGTCAAGGACGCCAATGAAAACAACATCGAATTTGGAACAACGTTCGTGAACAGAATTACACAGTGAGTCCACACATTGACTCTGGGGTGACTTTGATTGCTTGACTGCGCGAGACGTAGTTTCCCACTCAAGTTCGCCTATAACATCTATCCATGTGCCCACATTACTTGGGAAGCTATCCAACGATCTCTTTGTCCCAAAGCGCACGGCCCAATCACAAATGGATAGTAATGTTGAATAGGTGATAATGTGGGATACGGAATAGGATTGTGCTCTAGACCCGGGAGACAGTGATCGAATGGAGTTGTTGGGTGACATCCGACGACGACCATTTCTGTTGGACATTGGTCTGCTACAGGGTTGAGATGTTCTTGAAGATGAACTCGACCAACGTCGTGTTGTGTCGGACGCGTTGATCGCACTGGCCGACGTCCCGCTTCCAGCTTGGTGGTCGTCCGCGTAAGCTGCGGACGTTACGTGTGTCAACTTGAGCATCACATTCGATGAATCAGTCCGATCGATTTGGGTTTTTGCCACAATGCCACTTGAGACTTTCAAAGTCCGAAAATTCAGTGTATGTCATTTTTTTTCTCTCAAGTTCCTTTCTCTCTTTTGATGGGAAAGAGGCCGACAGAGAGGACGTTTCAGGTGAGCAGATCATTGAGCGTTCACAGATTGGCGAGGTGAAAGGGACATGTTTCGGCGAGACCTTCACCACGGTAAGGCTCCAACTCTGGTGACGTGCGATGCACCGGGAATACATTGGCTCGGATAATAGGCCCAGTTGCACGATGACTCTGCCTCATCTTCGAGGTCACTGAATAATCTCTTCCACCTTGTCAACCGAATGCCGACAGTGTCGATGTCAAGGACCCAATTTAGGGGTGTTCTAGATTTGAGAGTCAGTCGTCGAAATGCCTCAGTGTCGCGATCACTGGCTGCCCATAGATTATCCTGGATACACATGAACCGAGTCGGAACATATCGTTTTAATTCCTCGGAGTCCACGTGAGAGACAGGATTCGACGTGGTCGGGACTAACGCCCTGGTCCCGATAGCGTACGGGGTGGATATATGACCACAAGTTTTCGATAGGGCAAGAACAACCATCTCGTCCATGGAGCGGCCTACTGTTATTGTACACCGCTCAGTCATCGAACTTGCACCGCTAGCTCTATTCGCGGTCGCTTTTATCCATGTCGTTCGATGTGTTTACACGCGCATCAGCAGGAGGTATCACTTACCCCCTGGGCCTACTGCACTCCCACTGGTGGGAAATGCGCTCTCCGTGAATTCTCAGCAACCCTGGTTGACGTATACGGCATGGGGTGAGAAATATGGTGAGTTGGGTTCATGTACTATGATACATGATTTCGAAGGTTTTCAGGCGATGTATTGTACGTCCAACTGCTGGACACAGACGTGATCGTGTTGCGCACGTATTCGGACGTGACGGAGCTACTCGAGGAACGCTCACAGATTTATTCTGATCGCCCGTTGTTTCCTACGCTACGTCTGTGAGTCCTGACCATCCCAACAATGCAATACATTACTCATGGACATGTGGTGTCAGGTATGGACATAGTCTCAATTTTGCTTTAGCCCCGTACGGACCCAGTTGGAGGCTATGCCGGCGCATCTGCAATCAAACGTTTCGCACCGAGGCTGCTGTTGCTTTTCGCCCGATGCAACTGCGTAGAGCCCGCGAGTTAATTATCAACATCATCGATGATCCACAAGAGTACCCGACTTGTTATTCAACGTACTATCAAACGATATCAACTTTGCAAGGTCATAGTTGTACTAATGACTTTCCCTAGGTTTGCAGCTGCCGTGGGATTGTCTGCCGTGTACGGCTACGACCCGCAGCTCCGAGGGGACCCCATGGTTAAAATGGTCGGCGATTTCTGCAAAGCCTCCTTTCCGGGATTGAGTTTCAAGAAGGCAACTCTCGTCAAATACTTTCCATTCTGTAAGTCTTTTGACAAGTCGAGCATGAAAACTCGATTTATGTTTCTTGACGAGTGCTGTGGGTGCCTGAATGGGTTCCCGTTTTATCTTGGATCAGTCACGAAGCGAGCATCGCCCATGCGTTGGGCATCAAGATGGTCGAGGCACCGTATCAGTGGGTCCGGGAGCGCATGGTAAGCTTTTTCTGACCCATCACAACTGGATACAAAGAACAGTCTGCAGGTAATCAAAGAAGACATTGTCCCTGAGACAATGGTATTCAGTCACATTCAGCGTATGGAAAGACTTGACAGCCCGCATCGTGCTGAATATGAAACGGCCCTCAAGAGTGCCTCAATGACCACTTTTCTTGGTAAGATCACCACACACACAGCCGACAGTCGAGTCTGATACCACACCCACCAGCTTCGACAGAGATGGTCCGTTGTACATGTCCCATGGCAGATGTGTCACTCATGCAAAGTAGGTTGGCAGAATATTAGTGACTTTTACGTTGGCGATGGTCAAGAACCCTCGTGTCTGGAGGCATGCTCAAAAGGAAATCGATGTGTTGACTGGGACCGCCAGGCTTCCCGAGTACGCAGACAGGCAGTCGTTGCCATATGTGGATGCGATCATACGGGAAACAATGAGATGGAAGCCAGTTGTGCCGATGGGTGTGTTGACTTCTGATATCCTCGACGCATCCTAATTTGTGCTGAAGGTTCCCCACACTGTGTCACTACCAATGATTATTACAAGGGTTACTACATATCCAGTGGTATGTATCGCATGTTCATGCATGTGAAATCTCTGGTTGTAACGTGCTTGATAGGAACGATGGTTTTTGCTAACATTTGGTATGAACTCCGTTGTTCCCAGGATCTGGAATACTGAACCATGTCATCGTCATCCAGGGCAATGACGCGTGACGAAAATCGTTATCCGAACGCTGAGATGTTCATTCCCGAGCGTTTTTTAGATTCCATCGGAATGTTAACCGAAGATAACCCGGCCGACTACATCTTTGGATTTGGGAAGCGAAAATGCCCTGGTTAGCCATCACATCACATCCTGTGTCTGCGAGTCATTCACACGTTATACTTGCAGGCCGACACACTGCGAATGCATCCCTTTGGAGTGCCGTTGCAACGATGCTTGCCACACTCGACTTTAATGCTGCCAAGGATGCAAATGGGAACGATATCGAGTTCGAGGCCAAGTTCTCCCATGGGATTACATAGTGGGTCCAGAAGTGACCATTCTGTCAATTGCTGACCATCTGAGACACAGTTACCCACTAAAATTCCCCTGCAATCTTGTTCCTCGTACTCACATTACTCGGGAAGTTCTCCAACGGTCAATTGCGGACTGGTCGGATGGTGTTGTAGTTTGAACCTTTAACTAGATAGACTAGTAAGCCATGGAGAGGATGATGATGGGCGTGATCACCTGGGGTTTGCAAACTTTTTTTTTATTGCACGCGTCTATTCAACTTGTTTCCCACATGCCGGCGTCTTTGAATGTCGTGTCCCACTGCTCCCGTCACGCCAGTACTATGCCAATTGTTGGAATGATCGCTCGTCGTCCTCGCCATTCCCGCTTATATAAGTACTTGTACAGTAGTACGTGGACTACCTCGTCGTTTCCCTCCGGTACATACCTTGTCCGTTATCACGAACAACTGCTTCGCCGTCTCGTCTCGTCTCACCCGCAAGTTGCGTAGCTCCGGCGTACGACTTTTCAACACCAATAACTATCCGACCAACCTCCATGCGACCACAGAAACAACAACAGGAATCCCGCATCATCTCGCGCACAAGTACTACATGCTGTCAATGCGCAGTATACTAAACCTGTGCTTAGCAGGTACGCCCGTATCGCTGTTTGCATTTATCTCCGCGTGCTAAAAACCTGCTCGCCTTCAAGGGCGTCGGAACCCCGTGTTTACTTACTTATCGAAGGATACTATAGTGACGGATTCTAATTTTTGGTGCACATTCCCAGGTAACTAGCACACGAAACGCGATCAGACAACCGTACTGAGTTACCGATTGGGTTTACTATGATAGTTGCTGTATCAAATCTATGCCTCTGACTCAAGGCCTGAATATTGCAAAATGGGTGATTGGTTGCAAAGTCCGCTGAGAAAAGGTGCCCCTCGCTCGTGCAAGCACAAAGGTTCCACGTCACGTGTTGTAGTGCGGACTGATTTTTGGCAGCCGTGTATTCCGTACCACACAAGATTCGACGGTCTACATACACTCGATCGGGTCACAGGGGACCGGCGCATTGGGTTCTCAATGTACTTATTTAGGTCCCGACCATCCGGTGTTGAAGACTGTTGCCAATTCCCAGTGTTAGAATGACGGTTTACAGTCAAGGTACGCCAGCTCATGTACAACTTAACAGTAACCATTATCGGATTCACGGTATAGCTACTTGTGTAGCAACAGGATAGCAGTGAGTCTGCCCGACAAATGGAATTTCTGGTAAACTTGCATTTACCTGACTCTGCGGGTACAAACGGCAGATACATTCGTAGCCTGAGTCTCAGGGCGAAGTGACTTCATGAAATGCTTTCTTCTCGTCACGTCACGAACCATGTAGGCAAAGGACCTTAGCATCTTACTTCCGCTTGAGGTGGGCAGAGGTTTCTGTGATCGCCAAATTGGAAAAAAGACAGTGTGCGATATGGTCTTTACTGATGTGGTCGGATCGTTCTATTTGATGTCGGCCCGTGACTTACTTCCGTTTCACAGAATTGTTTCAACTTTTGGATAGACGTGGAAACAACGGCCTTAGCTAGCTGGCACGTTTCATGCAAATGCTCCGTTCCATTGACGAATAGATTTCCAGATCTCGATGACCCAGATGCAGTGTTTTTCTCCTGCGAGTGTTATTCACTGTACAGAATTGTAAGGATTTTCAAATGAATATACCATGATAAACACTCACGCCTACAATAGCCGATGTAGAGTACGCAAAGCCCTCGATCCGATAATGTTCAAATAAGGTTCAATGGGTTCTGCTACGGCGCTTGGCGAGCGACTCGGCATCAAATGTCGAAACTTACCTGCCTCCCGTCCCATGGGCTCATACTAACTATAAAAATGGAACATTCTGACGAGGTAGTGATCTACCTTGGAATTGATGACGCAGCACGATGTTGAAAACCCGACAATCGTGCCTGCGTACCAATCCACCATACAAGGCAAAGACCAACCACACGGGTTTTGCAACTGGTAATTGTTGCATGGACCCAAAAAACGATGTGAAACCCAAGAGCCTTCAGAGTTGTTATCGACACACGTTCCTTAGGCGTTAGGTAAAGTAGTTTGATCTAGATCACGATTTCTGACAGAAAAGGGGTGCTGCAGCTGGCATTATTGTCCCCGTAGACCATCCTGGATGTACACGCGCATATCATGGAGGTCAATTGCGACATGCACTTGTCGATCCACGATTGTCACGCACGGGATTCGATGACAGCGGGAATGGGGCCCTAGGTCCGATGTTGTTCTTGGTACTAAAAGACCGCGTGTCCCTCGAAGACAGTAACCGTCTTCTATGGAGTGGCCTACTCTTTTTACACACTTCTCGGTCGTCGGGATTTCAGCGCTGGTTGCATCCGCGGTCATTGCCGTGCACGTCGTCCAACGATTCGTTGGCAATCACACCAACACGATTGGTCGTCACTTCCCCCCCGATCCTACCCCACTCCCGCTGGTGGGAAATGTGCTTTCCGTGAACACTCGTCAACCCTGGTTGACGTATACAGCATGGGGTGAGAAATATGGTGAGTAGTGTTCATGTGCTATGATACCTGACTTTGGAGGTTTTCAGGCGATGTGGTGTATGTCCGACTACTGGACACAGATGTGGTCTCGCTGCGGACGTATTCGGACGCGATGGAGTTGCTCGAGAAGCGCTCACAGATTTACTCCGACCGCCCGTTCTTTGCCACGTCCCGCCCGTGAGCACAGTTCATCTTTCTAACCATAGTACATTTACTATCATGGGCGTCGATGGGGTTTGGTCTGTCAGGTACGGACATGATCTCAACTTTGCTTTAGCCGGGTACGGGCCCTATTGGAGGTCGTGTCGGCGCATCTTCCATCAAACGTTTCGTGCTGAAGCTGCGGTCGCCTTTTGCCCGATGCAACTTCGCCGTGCCCCCCAGGTAATCATCAACATCATCGACGACTCAGTGGAATACCCATCTTACTTTTCAACGTAGGTATACCAACTTTATGTTCTCACTTGCATACTCATGTGATCACAGGTTTTCAGCTGCCGTGGCCATGTCTGCTGTCTACGACTACGAGCCACGGCCCCGAGAGGACCCTATGGTAAAAATCGTCGACGATTTCTGTAGAGCTTCCCTTCACGCGTTGAGATTCGAGATGGCGCTTCTCATCAAAACTTTCCCGTTCCGTATGTTCTTCTGATTCAACGCGACATTCGACTTACTTTCTTTTTCTTTTCGACAAGTGCTGAGTGTGCCTGAATGGATTCCTGCCCTTTCTCAGATCAGACGTGAAGCAAGTGTCGCCCATGCGTTGGGAATCAAGATGGTCGAGACGCCTTACCAGTGGGTGCGGAAGCGTATGGTAAGATATCCTCGATTTGTCGCAATTTGACGTATCGAGTAGTCTCTGCAGGAAGCCAATGAAGACATTGTCCCCGACACAATGGTATTTGATCACATGCAACGCATGCAACGCCTTGACGGCCCTCAACGTGCTGAATATGAAACGGCCCTCAAAAGCGTGTCGATGACCGCTTTTCTTGGTAAGATCGTTGCTGTTGACACCAATGACAGTCGAACCTTACACGGCGTCTGCAAGCCTCTGCAGAGACGGTGTGCATCAAGTATTACACAAGTGATATGCCACTTATGGGAGTCACAGACGAGTGGAATATTGATGACTTTCACGTTGGCGATGGTAAAGAACCCCCATATCTGGAAACGTGCTCAAGAAGAGATCGATGCAGTGATTGGGACAGGCAGACTTCCTGAGCAAGAGGACAGACCATCATTTCCTTATGTAAATGCAATCATACGGGAGACGTTGAGGTGGAAACCAATCGTGCCTTTGGGTGCGTCAACTACTGGTGCCTTGATGCATGTTATTAATCATCCGCAAGGTTCGCCACACCGTGTCACCTCCGAAGATCATTACAAGGGTTACTACATACACAGTGGTATGATCCACAGGTTCATACGTGAAATCTCTGTTTGACGACATTCGTTGATAGGCACGGTCATTATTGCGAATATTTGGTATGAACTCATTTGTTTTTTCCTGCAGACTCAGAGTGCTGAGCCTGTCATTATCTAGGGCAATGTCCCGCGATAAAACTCGTTGTCCCAACGCTGAGACGTTTCTCCCCGAGCGATTCCTAGATTCCGATAGAACGTTGACCAAAGATAACCCTGCCGACTTCATCTTTGGATTTGGGAGGCGAGTATGCCCAGGTTAGCCACGGCACGATACATTCCATTTTCGTGGATGACTCACATGTTATGTCTGCCAGGCCGACATGCCGCCGATGCGTCCCTTTGGAGTGCTGTTGTAACGATGCTCGCCACACTCGATTTTAATGCTGTCAAGGATGAAGATGGGAACGACATCGAATTTGAAGCCAAATTCACGGATGGGGTTACACTGTGAGTTCACGAGTGTCCACTCTGCATCGTCCGATCGCTTGACCACGCGAGACGTAGTCACCCACTCAAGTTCCCCTGTAACCTTACTCCTCGTGCTCATGTTACTCGAGAAGCCCTCCGACGATCTCTTGAGAGCTGAAGGGGAGGTTCGCAGTCTGATAACAAATAGTAGGTTTCAAAGATGGTGAAGTGATTAGCATATAGTATCTGGATACGGAATGATTCAAGGACTTGTATTCTAGTCGGTGGTAACAGCAACAAACTAGGTGACTGGCAATCAGATCCAACCTGATCTGTAAAAAAGTTCTTCCTCCACATGCGATGGTACTCGTCGAAGATGATGTATGGGGTATTTCAAGACAACTGATCGAACGGTGTTAAACAGGAAAGAATAAAAAGTCCCTCTACTACTACACACAGCGTTGATCGCAAGACGGATCTATTCATTTTATAAAGCTCCCCAAACTCAGACGTCACATTGACATCACATTGGTTTCACGAGCGTGAGGTTGGAGATCTTCGAGATGGTGGTATCGTTGATAACGAGCCGTTGGTCTGGCAATGTGATTTGATCTGTAAGAATTTCCACGCCTCCTGTGACCCGCGTCAACTGTTGACCGATGGCATTATGGGCCAGTAGTAGTCGAGCACCAGTAGTAACATGCACTGCGACCTGACTTGTCCGAGTCATTACGATTACCGCTATTCACCCGAACAAGCAACTGTAGCACAAGCGAAACACACCCACAGTTATCCTGGCAAGCAAGTCGCACAGTAAGAAAACACACACAAGAGGAAGCATGAGCAACCCTGGAGACAAGTCGATTGGCAGTTTGGAAGGGTGGACAATCTCCGTAAAGTCTCCGACAAGTTTTCGTTGTGATTCATCATCATCATCGCGTGCATGTGGCACGCCGTCATTCGTGTTGGGACGCTCCACGATGTTGCTTTTGCGGAATATTCGTGCCAGGCGAAGCGAGTTCAAAGGTTGGCTCTATTTTCGGTCCCAAATAGTCAGCTGATGACCGAATGAAATATTTCCCCCACCAGCATAAACTGCACCATCCTCCAGCGGTCCAATGTGTCGGACGGCTCCTTCACGTATCGGATCGTCTTCAACCGTGGCATAATCGATTGCAAACACGAGGCCAATTCTATCCATCCGTTCAAGTCTTCCCCGATTGGCGAATGCCCAACGTCCATTTCGGTAATTTGCATGTTCGGACACCCTCCCAGCAAACATTCCACGCTTGTCACGTTCGGACATTTTGCCTCGTCCCTCATCGACTCTCCCAGGTTATCCCTGTCCACGTCCGGTAACGTCGCAGCCGGTGGAGGCGGGATTGAACCGTCGAACACGATGCCCAACGTCTGCAAACGAGGACACGACCCCAACACTGCCAGCACTGCTCCAACGCTGGCTGCCGGCTTCCGCTGGGATATGTCCCTCGTGCCCAT
>JBBPTZ010000725.1:0-15859 GCA_038094315.1 Phylloporus cf. tubipes
GCTACTACTCTGGGATACAGACATGGGGATTATGAAGTTCGTCGTAAGGGAAGTGGGATGAAGCATGTGATGTGGATATGGGAGACTTTGACGTAGTACATATAACATTGCAAGCTGGAATACCTTTAGTCGCGTCCGTATGATGTCGCTCGGAATTACCGCAGTGCCAATCGCTAATGATGATATTCGGCTCTTTCCGACGTGTGTCCTCTGCGCTTCCACATATCCTACACTCATTTCGGACTACCATACCGTCGATTATTCTTGGCCGCACCTCCCTCTGACCCTCCAGTTCTGTCACATTGGCCGTAAGCTCGTCAACCTCGGTGCACGGCGAGACGCAAGGTGATCAGAGCAGTTCCACAACAATGGTTTAGTGGTTCTCATGATCGTTGATGGGTTCGGATCCGACGACTCGGATGACCGGAGTCGGAGGCAGAGTCTAACACAATGCATCTGATCTGACCGCTTCCTTTTACGTTCTGTGCCTCTAGTCTGCGGGGATCGTTATACCCCAGCACTACGGCTTGTTGCCCTCTGATGGCCATTCCAAGCGCTCTTACTCGAGCAGCTACCAAAGGGCCAACACAAGCGCGTCGCTGCTGAGCACGAGATCGAGACTTTGGTTCCGTATAAAGTGGGCTTTGTTTAAGAAGGGTATCCGGGCGAAGGTGTCGAGAACGTTGCGAGGTCACAGTAACCCGAAGTTGCGTCAGTTTATTTTTCGTGTCCTTTCATGATTTTGCACCTCTTCAACACGAGCGGGCGCCTCAAAGCTGGACCGAACAAACTTCACTTCACATGTCGTCTGAAAACTATTCTGTCCCGTCTCCTTTATTCCCAATCCTCTGCGCCATCCATGATCCACAGACACGCAATTGTCAAAGATGTCGGGGAGTTCCCTTGAACCGAATTTTGCTCAACACGAGATGGCGTCAGGGGGCATTGGACGCTGAATTAAACTTGGTGTATGTAAACCACTCTTGGTCGCCCTGACGTCTCCATTAATTGTTTCGCATCGCTTTATAGTAATGTTGATCAAAAATGCTCAACATAGGATTCGGCGCATCTATGAAACACTCGTGCACGTCATTCAGGGTTACAACTGTTTCACGATCATGACGCACACTGTGATACGCGCCATTCGCGGAGCGCCCAGACAATCACTACTATGTGGTGCTTGAATATCTGATGCCATCAATCAAAGTAGCAACTTTAAACTTTATACTTGGCATGCACGACCGGATTTCGCAGCCTTCGTTGCTTCACGTGGTGCAGGCCTGAGCACCATACCGTCTTGGCAGATAGGTGAGTTCAAGGGAAGCAATTTGAAGCACTTGCGCTCGATACAACTAATTCTCAGTGTCAATGACTTGCCGTCTACGTGTCAGAATGCCATAAGAGGGAGCCAGTACTCACGGCCTCGCTCGCAGTCAGCGAGCCTATTTTCAAGACTGCACTAACGTTGTTTGACGGCCCGTCCTTGTGTATCTGGGAGTTCTAATCAGACGAACAAAGGTAAGTTAGGGTCACCCCCGCGAGAACCGGACAAGAAGTATATTTGGACTGATCGGTTAACCAGGTTCGAACTTGAAGCGACAAATCTTAAGAGTTATATCCGAATCCGCACGCCATTCCTCGGGTTTATGGCTCAAGGACCTTACTCAGGGAAAGAAAAAGGATCGTTCATACTCCAACCATCCCTCACGACTTTTTTCCCCCTTGTGGCGGGCCTTCATCGTACCGGCGGCTGTTCTTTAAATTCCAGGCCATTACTCACCTCGGTCCCGCGGTAACATCATGATCGGCTGACAGGATGATTTACTGGTTTTGCGTACAATAATGGACCCGAGTATAGATCAAGCTACCGGTTCTTGCGAGGTTTACTTCACCTTGAGAACGGCCGCCTTCCAAGTTTTGCAGTTATGTCTCGATACGATTCTGATCTTTTGCAAAGTAAGTTGTTAAGTCAATCTTCTTGAGATTCGGGCTTCCGTTGAGTTTGCATCATCAGTTCGTGCAGTATGTCAACGACGTCGACGCGCCACGATTGCTGCACGCGCCATCGTACTATTTCAGGTCCTCATGACGATCCAAGTATTTTCGATACCGAAATTTACCGTTGATGGTGCATGCATAGCACTTTGCACGCCGATAATTTCTTGCGATTGGCTTGATGGTTTGCAGACCGTCCTGTTGCATTCGTGGGAAAGCCCTCATGCAGCTCGCCGCGAGACAACAAGATCATCGCAGTTGTCAGTCGGGATGGGTTGCTAGTGTTTGGCATTATCATTGGTCGGTCTGGTGCGTGTTTTGATTGCAGATGGATGCCGGCGGTATCCTCCCCGGTCATTCTTCGATTAGAACGGAGTGCTGTAACTTCCGTGCACACAGACCTGTCGAATTGTCTTGAATACACAAATGGCTGCTGAGAGAATTTTCTACAGGACCACGGCTCTGTACTACTCATGCCATTGGACAATGAGATACCACTGTCGACTGTGCACGAGGCACCATGTTTTACGAACATATGGGCACGTAGCATACACATAACGTGTCAGTATGGACGAAATGCACACATTGTGACACCCATTTTCGAGTGATGGTAAACGCGGTTCACGTGACTCACGCGTCTTTCTGCTTGAACAATCGGTCGACTCAACGATGTCTCTCGAAATCGTTCCGGTCATCGCCAATGACGGTGCAGAACCCCTTCCTACCTGTACGCCCTCCTTGATGCCCTTCCACATATCCTACACTGGGCCCGCCCCCATCTCCCGCTACTTCCGTCCCAAGCTAGCGCCAGCGCCGCCATCCTTGGCTGCCCTCTCTGCCCGGTCCTCCAGTTCTGCCACATTGATAGCAAGCTCGTCGTCGACCTCGGTACTCAGCGAGACGCAGGATAGCCAAAGCAGTCTCACAGCGGTGGCATCTTCATCTTCCACCTCGGCCTCCGTCGGACGTTTGGCCCAGCGCTTCGTCGCTGCATTTCGAGGGAGGCAGATGTACGGACAAGTGGTGGATGTCCCGAATGGATACGGTGGGCTCGTCTTACGAGCCCCGTTGAACTCCGGGGGAAAGCACAAGGAGGATGAGAGCGCGTCTTCGCAGCCCTCGGCACACAAAGTTAAACCAAAGTCGAAAACGCGCGCGGCGACGCGTCAGTCGAAACCTGCGACTCGAATGGACAGCATGGTAGAAACTGGAGAGAGAGGAGGCGACCAAGGTCGCTCTACAGATTTAGATGTCGATCCACCATGTCTCCCAGTGAGAAAATTGGTGCCTTCGGCAACATTTGATTCGTTCATGCTTTGGACGCCGGACATACCCCTGGATGAGGGGAGGGATGAATATGCGAGGGCCTTGGTAGAGTGGACTCGCTTGGCCGCTGAAGTGAGCCTTCTCCAGGCCTACTTTATACCCTCGTTTGTTGTAACCACGGTATCACCCAGATACATTCGTATGATGAACAACCTTGATCCGGGAACATTAGGTGAATAAACCTTCGTGCTTCTTTGGCCGTGTTCTGACCTGCCCTTGTATGCACAGTAACGAAGGACTTTCTCGGGGATGCAAGCATTGACAAACTTTCGATGAATGGCAAATCCACGGCACTTTGCGCTTTGCACTTTTGCCATCGGCAATATGGCGTCGGTTCGCGACTCGGCGGGAACCATCGTAACGTTGTTCGACTACGAACACTAGGCTTTTTGCATATACGGGGGTATTGGCGTGGCGCCCAGTCGGGTCTACTCTAGGTGAAATTTAGACCACAACTTTGCGGCCTTTAGGTGTAAGTAGCGCAGTCCAGGACAATCGAGCCCTTCTCTCCGACGACATCATGTCCACCTCGTCCGCCCTTCACGATGACAGGCCTTTTGAAATCCCAGATTGAACAACATGAATGCGTTTACCATGCAGCTTGGGGTCATTCCGAAGTTGTTTTGAAAAGGGATAATCCCCTTTGACCTAGCTGATAGGGTGTCGCATCGCATTGGACTTCCCACTCCCGGATCTAATATAAAGCTGTGTCGAGGAGAGTAAAAGTTGCTGCACCTGCGATCATCTTAGGAGCGACTGTCTGTTCGAGATTTATACCACGAACCCCGATGCCCTCATGGTTGCAACGTTGAGGATTCGGGGGTGAAGTGGGACCAAAGGTGGCACTGCGAACCCTCGTCAACTAACGGATATAGATGCAATTTTCGCTGGGGAATTCAACTTATCGTCCTGGCACGACGAGATCATACAGATTATATTACATTATACATTCGTCCCATACGCAAGAATAAGTAACGACTTACATGTCAGGCTGAGTTGTACTACGCGCAAGTGGTTCAATTATCACCTCCCTCGGATTCAGTCTCGAGTAACTGGACGTCAACACCATCCCAGGACCGAACCACGTCCGGAACTTCGTCACGATCTATGCGACAATCATACATGGTGAGTCGACCTCGGGATGCATTGTGCCGGGTCGAAAGCGCATCAAGGAGACAGCGTTGAGAGATGGCAACCCCTTCTGCCGACGTAGAATCTTTCCGAGAGAACTTCACATAGTCGAGCTCCAACTCCTCCAGACACGGCACCAATCCGCAGTTCGACCTCCCACCCCTGTTTGCTTCACTGCCCCAGTCTTTATCATCGCGAGCGGAGAGAGAGAGAACGGAGGCCAGATCTGGCATGTTGCCTGAGATCAGCCGAATGCAGCGTAGCTCTGGAAGATTCTCCAATATCTTCCTCCAAAAGGTAGACGAGAACGGAGGCCCGACGAAGTCAAGTGTCCTGACAGTTCCCAAGGGGACCGAGCAACAAATGTCGCTTGTGAGACGATGCACAGTGATCATCCTCTTCGACACTATCCCGTCGAGGTGAATCGAGAGATATATGTTGCCTTTCCATTGATTCAGGAACGATGAAGGAAAGTCGAAATCACAACCGCCTTCAGAGATACCAAAGGTAATTGCTGCCTCAGGGCATTCGACGAGCAACGAACGAATTGGTGGCGCATAGTCTTCCAATGTGCAATATCTTTGCGCGAGAGCCAAACGGAGCGAAGCATAATCAGCGTTACATGTGCAATCACTGACTATCCTGACCTCTGCCTTCAGTGGGAAGTTTACGCAAGATAGTAATGCGGCGACCGCTGAAGCTGGAGAGATGATTACCAATCGAGAAAGATGGGGCAAGTCGACCTTTTGAAGGGTGCTGATTTCCGTACTGGGAGTATCAACTTCGAGAACATTATCGAGATAAAGATGCCTGAGGCCCGGCATACAACGCAATGCATCCAGGAAATCCGCAATACTCCGTTCAGGCTGAACGTTCCAGGTGGAGAGAGACGTTAAACCAGAGAAAGGGTGCAGGCCCCACAGCTCTGAATGGCGCATGAGTTTGAGTGTACGAAGGGCTGGAGTGTCTCCACTGAGTACAGAGTACCACTCCAATGGGTGACTTGTTGATATGATTTGCAAGTTTTTCAGGCGGGGGGCGCGTGCCGCTATGGAGAGAGCAAGAATAACTGCATCAAGATGACCGTCCGGAAGGTCCACGTATAGATTCTGGATACGCTCCGAATGGTCCTTCAACATCTCCAAAAAACGGTTGGACACCAGATATCCAAATGTGAAGCGTATCTTCAATGGCAACTGCTTTGACCTGGCCAGTAACTCCTCCACCCAGCGTAGTGAGAACATGGAAATGTAAGTCCAAAGGGTTGGGCAATTGAGAGCCACGTCTCGCCAATAACGACAAACATATGAAACCTTGGCCCCGCTAGGCACTTTGCTGTGTACTTTTTTGTAATGACGGTTTGCGTTGCGAATGAATATCATTGAAAGTATTTCGGGTGGAAGATGTGCCAGGCGCGAGATATCACCTCTTCCAGGTTGTTCATGCATCGAAACGCCATCAATGCGCGCTCGAGGCTTGGTAGCCATATAGCACACTTCCAGTGGGATCAATTGGCCAAAAACAATGAGTTGGACTGAGCCTCCAAGTCAGCGTCGCAACACGTTAATGACTGGTCGGATAGTTACGGTTGCTGATTAGATGTCTCCTAACACTACAGATTTACCCTTCTAGTTCTACTAGTTCTATTTATTACTGCTTGGTCCTATTTGTGCTAATGGTAATAATGTGCACGATACGCTCTAAGTTACTGATCCTTCGTAAATAAACTTATCTTGGTGACTGGGCAGTTGTACCGAGACCTGTAGGCTTGAAGCCGGTTCAGACAAGACTATCAGGGTCGAGATAGAGACGCAATGTTCATCTGGGAACTGACGGTCATCTCCTCTGCGACTTCCTGTTGTGAAAAGGGGGTCACGTCGACATCGCTGGGCATACGTCTTCTGTTGTGCGGTGTGTTCCTTCGTCGTCATACTTATTTCTGTATATAGCCCGGCCTTGGGGGGTTTACCCCTTAAGTCCGTTCTCCTCGTCTCCACCACCTCGTCGCCCAGGCGACCATTTCTATATATTCTATTGCTCGGTTTGCACGCTACGAGAAGGGTTTAACACTTCCCTCAACTCCAAGTCGCGGTTGAAGGCTTGAGCTTGAAGCTGTCCTGCATTGTGCTGATACATATCGATGAATAGGTCCGAAACGAGATAGGAATATACAAAAGGATCTCGAAAGTTTCTCAGTGCTTGCTGGCTACTTCATGCTCGTCACATGCACCAAGTTAGGATGAATCCAAGATTAGGCCGTTGGGAAACACATCGCGGGTTACATTGAATATCCTGTCAAGATGGCGTTGCATTCCCTCCGCCGCAAATGACATCGTTTCAGATCGCGGGGCGGGCTTGCATCGGGAAACAAATGGGACTCCGGAGGAAAAGGCGACCGCCGGAACGTAGCCATCCCTTCCCAAGTCAACAAGTGACCAAGTGAACGGAGGCAATGCCACAGGTAGCGCGAGGGGTGGAAACTGAGCCCGCTAGCACTGTTCGCATGGCGGCATACGCTGCATTGTGATAGAAAGCGCCGAAAACCTTTGGCGGACGGACAGAGCAAGACCACTTGCCGAGACAGACACCCCAAGTACCAGACAAAGTACGCCTCTTTTCGGGCAAGCCGCAACAAGAATAGAAATGGGAGGTTCCTGGTTGATCCGTAAGAATCATGCCTGTCTTGCATCCTTTCATGGCCCCCTCTGAGGTAGGCTTCTCGGCCAAACCCAGTTGGAAAGCTCTGCACGAACATGATCAACTGGACGAGGAAACGGTGAACGAGCGGGCCGGCGTTGATGGAAACAGTGGCGAGGCATTCTATCACCCCCAGAGGCTGTGGAGTTGGCGTGAAAGGGAATTAGGATGATGGGAAGTCACACGAGTACAACAGAGGGTGCCAGAGTACGAAATTAGGGCCACTGACGACGCCGTGAAAATATGAAGCGACAATATGACAGCACTTGCAACGATGACCGCAGATTCGGAAAACGACGGATCCGAAATGCTACTGCGGTAGCAAAAGATCGAAACGAGTTCCAAACTCGAAGCATCAGCAAAATACCAAATTTGGCAGTCACCGCACTGTGAGAGTGTACACAGCTATCAGGACTTGCTGTAGTGCTGTACTACCATATGTTGGTGTATAGCTGTGTAAAAAGGGGTTGATTTGTTGGTGATGATGCGGCAATACAGCGCAGGTAGTGGCTCATGAGAGGGGAAGACTCTGACACACGTCACAAGTTGGCTATTACAGTAATGATTACCATAGTAGCACTTTCACTACGACCGTAGCCGTTGCATTTCTGACGGACACGTCAACCGGTCTGAATTGCCTCCCAACTTGGCATCGCCCTGTATCAGATGTACACTTAAATACCACTGTCAATGGTTCTACCGTTCATTCTTTCCCGTCGCTCCTTCTTCGTTCCTCGTACAGTGAGTCCTCAGTACAGGTACTTACTTATCTCGACGTAAGCTGACGACGATCGACGCTCCTCAGCTATTTTAGAAATCGAGGCACCGTTACCGTAAGAAATGTTCGCCGCAGTCTTGGCCCTGCTCGCCGCCGCTGCCATTTCAGTTCATGCCGACCCCAATCCTACCGATCCCGGTCCGGGCGATGTTTTCATACAGGGAAATGCCTGTGCGGTTGGCTGGGACGCCGACCCGACTGGTGTCTGGACGACCACGACCATCGATCTCATGACGGGAGACAACTTTAACATGGTTCGCTTGACCAGTACGTCTCGTCCTCTCTTGTCACGAACGTTCGCCCAATCGGCTTGATGGTAGCCGTTGCGACCGTTGATGGAACGAAAAAGAACACGTTCTCGTTCGAATGTCCAAAGGTCAGTTTCGACCCTTGGTAATCTGATAATCGCTGCTCACGTACTCTTAATTGTAAACGCCCATAGGTTACCCCTCCCTCCCCCATTTACTTTTATCAGTTCTCCTCCTCATCCACCTCGAACAAAACTTGGACTGGACGGTTCACCATCACGGATTCTGCAAATGACATCGTACCCCCTTCCGAGTCTACACAACCGGACGGCCAGAAGATCCCATGGGGAACTGGTTCCCTGGTCAACGGGACGTCTTCAGCCACGAGTTCTTCCGCTTCGGCTACGTCCTCGGGCATCAACGGGACTTCTACTTTTGTCTCATCGTCGACCACTGGATTGTCAGCAATGCCATCAAGCACTGCCCAATCGAGCGTCGCCACTGGCATAGCGTCTGCGACCCCAACGACTGCCGCTACCAACACGGCGGCAACACTCTCCATTTCAAACATACTTTACCAAACTGGACTCGCGCTCGGGCTTGCTGCATTTGGATTCACCATTATGTTGTAGGCCAACTTTTTCATCGCGTTCACCTTGAGACACGACAATATGTCAATCTCCCACTCTCGTTTTCGCTCAAGAATCCTTACTTAAATTAACCGTTTGTTGTATCGCTGCTCGGTATCGGAGGGACATGTATCTATGCACGCTCACGTGCTGGAACGCGGCGTTTCTGAGCCTTTTTTTTACTGGGACTTGTTGGACTTTCTATGGATACCCGTCGCAAATGTGTAGCTTATAGCAATGTTCTTGTCTGCGTGTCCCACGTTCAAGTTCAGTCTGACACGCGTATCGGAGTGTGTGCGTAGGTGGGAAAGTAAAAGTGAACCAACCTTCTCCAGGCAGAACGTTGACGACGTCCATGAGCTGATCCCACCGCTTATCGTCTTGCCATGATATCGTCTTGTCTTCCCTCAGGGTGAGCGCATGACGAAGCGGCCTCGTTGGCGTCCCCTTGCATTCGAGAATCGCAATTTCGTTGGCGATAGCGTCCAACCAGGCAACTGCAACATCCTTCTGTGAAGCAGTCAAGGTCGGAACCCGAAGCGCCCAGATACAACGGTCCGTGCCGTGCGTGACGAACCCTAACGAAAACAAACTCAGGACACGAAACGTAGAACGCACGGGTCGCACCCATCACCTCACCTTTAGGCCTCCCCTGCTCAGGCGTCCACCTGATCTCATACCTCACCACCGGGAATCCCGCCTCGTAAAAGTCCCGCACGAACATCCGTATGGGCACATGCACCTGCCCATCGCTCAACACCTCCCCCATCCACCTCTCCACCACCTCTCCCCCCGCACCCTCCTCGGGCATTCCGTACTTGGCTACGAGACGCTCCACCACCGCACGCGGGTAATACCGCGCCAGGGTCGGCACGACGTCGCGCGGTCCGCGTATGGGGTGCGCGATCGCATAGAGGAACCATTCCTCGGAGAGATCGCCGATAACGATGCTCGTCATGCCTTTTTTAACGAGGTGCCGTGCAAGGTCGCCAGAGCGCTGCCAGGTCATCGGGTCGGGGGAGGTGGGAATCCAGGTGCCGTCGAGGCAGCCTCGGTACGTCGCGTTCTCGGCTCCGACCTTGTCGGTCTCGATGACGTGTAGCAGCGTGGTAGCGGAGACGAGCGATGGGTCGCGGAGGGTTGCGAGGGTCGTGGGCGAGGCTGGATCAAGGTTGAGGGCACGGCAGAGCGCTTCGTATTGGGGCCGCAGTTCGGCCGCAGTCTTGGGAGTAGTGCTAGGGAAAGAAGCATGATCACCATAGAAACAGTTTCGAACACAAACTACATACAGTATCGCATTGGACTGAAGGACAGCAGACTTGATGGGGGATTTTTGATCCTCGGGAAGATGGGATATGTGATGAAGGATCTGATGCACGGAGTGTGCACCTTTGGCAACACCGTGTGAGTTACCCCTCGCTTCCGTTCTGATCACTCACCAGCAGACAGCCCGGATAGCTGTATATTCGTTGGATCACCTATCCAGCATTTTCATAAGTCTCCACAGACGGAAGCAAAAAAAAAGTAGAGATCACCTCCAAACCCTTCGATGTTCTCCTGAATCCATTGCAGCGCCAACCACTGATCCTTGAACCCAAAGTTTCCATCGATCTTGGGATCGTCGCACGCAAGGAAACCAAACACCGAGAGACGGTACCCGATGTGGACCCAGACTTCCGAACGTTCCTGAGCGACGTATTGCGCTTGAGCACCGAGTTCATGGGGAGAACCATACTGAAGGAACCTGATACGCAAGTTTCCCGATCGAAGCGAATCGAAGGGATCTAGAAAGGGATGCGTACCCTCCGTGGATGTAGACCTTGACAGGGAACTTGGAGTCGCGCGCGAACGACGACGGAGATACGATGTTTACGAAAAGACTGATGCACGTTCATATTTCGGTCGAAATGGGAACATCGAAAACCCTCAACTTACGGGTCCTCCGATGGTTCACCAAAACCTTTCCTGTCGATGGGAAGGGTCCCTAGGGGACATTCGTCAGGGGTATTCGGCACGAAATTGGGGTTGGCGCACACACCTGCCGCTTGTCCGTCATTGGCAGGTTGATAACAGTCTACGCACAGTCAAGTCTCTGTATACACCATGATGCGCGATTACTTGCGTTTGGTTTCGTAGATATAGTCCTTGTTCTCGTAACGATAGCCCTTGTGCAGCGGTCGTGGATCCGTGAAACGCACCGGCGGCAAAGCGTAGGGAACCTCTATGTCAGAGTAAGTACTTTGCACTGCTAGCTCGATACCATGTTCGCCCGCACGCACCGAGGAATACAGCTGCCCCGTTATTCGTCCGGCCCCCCGTGATCGATCCATACTTGGTATTGGCGACGACACGCACGCCGTGTTGTAGGTCCTGGGGAATGTGAGGAATAGACATGGCCGCGTTACGGCAAGGCTGCTATAGCAGTCAGTAGTTCCCTATTTATCTACGTCGGGCGTGAGAGAGGCATTGCCGGAACCACCCCAACGTAGGATGTATGATGATTTCATGCGTGGACAACTACTGTCTCGTCCTCCAAGTTCGGCGCGATTACAGGTCACTGGCACATCCCGGCAAGAAAAGCAGACTATCAAGAACTGCAGTACTCGGATTGTCACCCTTGCATGAACTATAGTGATCCTGGCACAGAACTAGCATTGCACTGCTCTTAATTTACAGCGAGGATACGAGTCAACCAATTCTGCAAAGATCAAGCACTTTAGCTCAGAAAGCAGTCAAGGAAAGCATAAACGCACCTCACAATCCTTGAACGGATCTATAATAGTTGTGAGTTGCGATTTTGGGGCGGGCCCTTCGTCACCCTTGCAGCTAACAGCTGTTCTTTGTATTTCAGCGCCGTCTCAGAAGCTTGCGTCGCCCGGGTAGTCTCTGGAATATACCACGAAGAGTAGCATACCTCGTTGATTTCGACCGGGATAACTCCATTCTGTGTCCACGCAGCTTATGATAGCGCTCTATGATGTTTCCAATAGATGTCCATGTCTGGCCAATGGCGAAGCGCCCAAGCTTTGGCGTCGTCCCAGGGTAAGGGGTATCTGCGGATGATAAGCATCAGCAGGCTCTAACAAGCACGTCGGAACTGCAGGGAAACAAATCGCCAAAAGGCCTGCGAAGATTAGGGTCAGCAATGCGTGATAAAGAAGGCCAGTTTGTTTGGGTGATTATGTCACCGTTGAAGTCTGTACTACAACGGCCATGCGTCCGCCATTGCGTCGCGTCGTTTTGAATGCCATCTCTCAGAGACGTGGCGTCTGTACGACTCAGGACATCCAACACCTAAACACCACCGTCAACGCGCTCGTTCACGTCTCTGACACGTCCAGAACCGCTCGTCACCACGGATCCCTCGATGGAATGTCCCTCTCAATAAAAGACAACATCTGTACCGCCTCCTTTCCAACGACGTGCTCTTCTGCCATGCTCGCCGGTACGTCGACCTCTTTCCGTCGTGAGCAGACTATCACGAGCTTGCAGAGTATACCTCGCCGTTTGATGCAACCGCCGTGGAGCTCCTTCTTAGCGCAGGCGCCCAAATCATCGGGAAAGCCAACTGCGACGAGTTCGGTATGGGGTACGTTCGTGACGACCGACCCGTAAAACGAAGGAGGGCTCAGCAGACTTCCACAGATCCCTCAACGTCAACTCTATTCACGGCCCTGTCGTGAACCCATATCAGGCTGGTGACGCGCGCGACGTCTCATGGTCGGCCCGCGAGCGCAGGTCCGCGGGCGGAAGCTCAGGCGGGAGCGCGGCAAGTGTTGCAGCTGGAATGTGTACCGCGTGTGTCCTCTCGCATGATCGCTTGACCGCTCACATGTTGACGTCCGATCCAAAGGGCCTTGGGCACTGACACGGGTGGATCTGTGAGACTGCCTGCCTCATATTGTGGCGTCGTAGGGCTCAAGCCTTCGTATGGTCTGATCAGTAGGTCGGTCGAACCATGTCCTCGTATATGACTTCTTCGTAACAGTCACTCAAGGCGCTTAGGTGGGGTGTTATTTCGTTTGCTGATAGCCTCGACTGTGTCGGCGTGCTTGCCCAGTCTGTCGACACCGTCAAGAAGGTATTCGGTGCGTGTCCACCTCTATTCAAACGGTCGTGTGCTCACGAGTAACATCAAGACGTTGTATCAGTATATGATGCACGCGACCCGACGGCTGCATCGCCCGAACTGAGGAAGAAGGCATTCTCATTCTTGGATTCATCTCTCCCTCGAGGCGTTCAAACCGGCTCGCTGGACGGCCTCAGGATCGGGATACCTCAGGTAGTCATCCTTCGCGCTGGTCTAATTACATCCAACCGCGCGATTTGCAGGAGTATTTTCCTCTCGAGCTAGATCCCAGCATTACCCGCTCTTTGCGCACCATCATTGGGCGCCTCAAGGATGCCGGGGCGTCGGTCCAACCTGTCTCTCTCCCAGCGACGCAGTATGCTCTGAGCGCATACTACGTCATCGCGAGTGCCGAGGCATCTAGCAACCTTGCCCGGTTTGATGGGATTCAATATGGTTCGCGTCATTCTGTTTCTTTCAATGACAGTGCTTGGAACCTCGTTGTGGATAGGTCTCCGCGTTCCGCCTCCCTCTGGGACATCCCGCTCGAAGCCAAGCAGCGTCTATGCCCACTCGCGTTCTGCAGGGTTCGGTCGAGAGGTCCAAAAACGAATCCTATTGGGGACGTACGCCCTAACAGCCGAGTAAGCCTCTCGTATCCTCGTCGCTCAATGACGGAACTGATGCGACCGCGGGTACAGCGCATTCGACAACTACTTTTTGCAGGCTCAACGCGTGCGCGCATACATCAAGGCCGATTTCAACAAGGCGTTTCGCCATCCGTGCGTACACCTCGCTTGCGCACAACCTTCGCTGTCCGCCGACGGGGTCGACGTGCTGTTGCACCCGTCTGCGATTCGCACTGCGCCCCGTCTCATGGAGGCACAGGACGGGGACGGGGAGAGGGGTGGGACGTCCAGTATGGACGAGTACTTGCAGGACGTGATGACGGTCCCCGCGTCGCTCGCTGGGCTGCCCGCACTGAGCGTCCCCGCTGGCCTGGGGGAGGATGGATGGCCCGTAGGGATGAGCATCGTGGGTCAGTGGGGGATGGACGAGCTGGTATTGCGAGTTGGGCGCGTGGTTGAGAACATCCGATGATGTCAGAATATCAGGGGTGTAATATTGCGGGTAACGGTGCGTGTGGCTACAGTACATGCGTGAGCGATGACAATAATGACAGCGTAATAAGCAAGCAGCATCGTTGAGTGGGGTGATGTGTAGTGAGGATCGATTAGCGGTTATCATAAGAATACTTCTAAAGGTCGTCAAGAACGGACAGGGAACGGATGAAGGAGACCGAAGCCTCAACCCCAGCGGAGCACGCCTTCATATATCGAATACATGACCGCTGCATTCGGTACGACTCGCATGAGGTGAGCGCTAAGTCCTCCATACAATGACCGTGTACCCTCCTCCGCGATGACGGTCCGCAACGTCTGCCAAAGGCCGGTGTACTTGAGGACACCATTGACGCGTGGTTGTCGTAGCCGCGTTCGGAGCACCTTTCAAGGGCATCAGAGAACAGATGATGATGCGCAAATCAACTCGTGACGCACCTCGTGAGGATATGTAATCAAGCTGGCTACGCACTTGGCCGTCCCCGCGCTGCCAAGCATACCCAACCACTCCGCAACACCGCCCCGATCCTGCGTGTCCGCCGAGAGCCGTTTCAGGCGCTCGTAGAGAACCCACTGAATGGTCCCTTCAGTCACACCGAGATAGCTCGCGCTGAGACCCTTGTAAAATCCGCGAACGCCCTCTTCCCTGAATATTTGCTTGATCATGGCATAGCTCCCACCGACGATTCTCGACGCTGGGCGCCTCGTTGCGTCTGCGAGTACGCTCGACGACGTTCCAGGGGTGGATCCCGAGGTTCCGTGTCGCCGCTCCTCGATGAGTTGCAACCGCGTTTTGACAACCCAGATGGGGTTCGTCGCCGTTCCCGTGACGATGCCTGCAACAGCGGCCGCCGTGAGGTGGACGTACGAGTTTTCTTGTCCGTGATTGAAGTTATTGGCGATGACTTGCTTGCCGTTGCCGTAGGTGAAGAAGTTGATCGAACGGGCGGGAATGACGCCGACTAGCGTCGGACCGAGGCCTTTGAAGAGCGCACGGGGCGATTCGTTGCGGTAGATATCGCTGTTTCAAATATCGGTTCAAAAAAATTGTGAATGAGGGGTTGAGGGTTCGCATGAGGGTCCGGACAAGGTGCACACTAGGTGGAAGCGTGCGTACCGGAGAATATGGCCCGTCTCTACGAAATTCCATAGCAAGCCTCCAGAGCGATGAGGGAGCGCAGCGACTCCTCCACCAACCATACCGACCGAAGCGTGTTTTTCCCTGAACAAACTCGATTGGAGGCGCGTCTTGACGACGTCAAACGGACTGGTCACAATGGCACCGCACATGCCGCCAAGTCTGATTCGTGTAGCATGAGTTGGCGTTCCTCAAGATGAAAGGCGAGGGGAACAAACGCACCCACCGGCGACGAAATGCTGCCATGATTTTGCGGGAAGAAGCCCAGATGATGACGAAGAACTGCTCGTCGCGGCCGGCGATGCGCTCGTCATTGTGTCTATCAAAACGTGTTGTCGACGACCACCAAAAGCTTGTTCAGAGGGGTATATGATTCCAATTTTTTTCCCTCCTACAGGGTCACGTGAGGGCATCCCCTTACGATCGGTGCCATTTCGGAGGTAGGCCATGTTTGCACTTTCCATCATAAAGGTATCTCTCCTTTACTCTTGCCTCGACGTCGACGTCGACAGATGACACTAGGACACGATACCCGTCTTGCCTGCCAACTTTGGCGCACCGCCTCATCAGGCCATCACAGACGAGATCAACAAGAAATATGCAAACAGGGTCCTACACGACGTCGGTCTGTGTATCTGCGTGTTCGACCTCGTCGAAGTTGGAGAAGGAAAGGTCAGGTATGGGGATGGATGTCTCTGGTATAAAAGTCCTGGTCATTCTCTTTCGA
>JBBPTZ010000726.1:0-15838 GCA_038094315.1 Phylloporus cf. tubipes
TCTAGTCAGGCCAACGCCTCTAGACATCTCCACGTCTGGTCAAGCACACGCTTCCATCGACGTCGTCTCGTACCCAAGTCTACGCTCGCCTCTACCCGAGTCAAGCGTAACACCTACCCAATCCTATTGTAACACATATTATCATTTGTCACTACAATACCTTCATCCCTGGAAAATTCCACAATGAAATGGGGTTTGGGGAAGAAAGATGAGGTGAGGTAAAGCCTTATGATTGTGCCATCAGAAGTGCTTAAGTGCCATAACATGTAGGTTGAATGGCATAGAACAGGAATGCAGTTGTAATCAGAGATGATGAAGATGGTTGCTCACCATACCAGTTCATGGCACAATCATCATCTTTGAGATGAGGGTTGAGCACAAGGAGGGCATGGTATGTCAGTGCAGAGGCATTGGCCAAGTTTGTGACCTGAAAATGATTGCATTTGGAGTAACCTAATGAGTAAATAAGATATTACACCCAATGTCTTTGGCCCACAAGCAAATGTTGTAGTTGCTCACATTTCACTGGGCCTGCATGCCCACCACTAGTGTCTGGCATCCTCTACTATCCTCCAGTGGATAGTTATAGCCTATCTTTTCACTTGACCAGCATCCCATAAATTGATTATGTTATAATGTTAGTTTTCAAATCACATGGAATGAAACAATTCAATAACCAGTTAAGGTGTTGACATCAAATGTGTCAGTGCTACAGGCTGCTCAAACAGAACTGGAAAGGTGAGTGTGCACCAGGGCTCTCCAGTTACAGTGACTTCAAAAACTGTTCCAATGTTTGATAATAATTCAGTGTGTGAAATGTCCTGAAACACAATGTGAGAATTTCGCTTAGGTTATGTGAGAACAATTAAAGTACATACTCTCGGCTACCAAATTGGTCCCTGGGTCATGTGATGTGGCTCAAATGCGGTTGAGATATGACCATTTTAAGACAGTGATGTCATTGGAACACTTTTTGGACTTTTGAAATGAAATATAAAATCCTGGTGATATAAGTGGTAATTTGTTATTGTTTTGTATTACAAACAAATATACACATGTCTACATTATGTCTGAGTTTAAATTTGTTCCCACACCTCTTTATTCTCTACCTTTACCATCATGTGATCTTTCAGTGCTACTCAAAAGACTACCATTCTTTCTCAGCTTGATGCTGGACACTCCACTCACTCCATTGCATCTAGTACTGGTGTTGGCATTGCTACTATATCCAGGCTTCACTCCAAAGAGTGTTCTGAGCTCCAGAAATCTGCTGGAGGTCACCCAGTCAAGCTTTCTCCTGCCAATATTTGCCATGCAGTCCACCTTATTTCATCTCAGAAGGCAGAAAATGCTGTCCAGGTGACCAAAACCCTCTCCAACATTATCAACCAGCCTTTCCACCCTAACACCATTTGTAACCACTTGAAAAAATCTGGCATGAAGGCTGTTGTCAAGTCTAAACATCCCTTACTATCTGCCAAACATTGCAAGGCTCGCTTGGACTTTGCCATGGCTTATAAAGATTAGACTATGAAGGATTGGAAGAGGGTTGTATGGTCTAATAAGACCAAAATCAATCATCTGGGGTCAGATGGGTGCAAATGGATATGGAAAAAGCCAGGTGAGGGGCTCAGTAATAGGCTGGTACAGGGAACAGTCAAATTTGGAGGAGGTTTAGTGATGATATGGGGGTGTATGACTTGGCAGGGAATTGAATATGCTGCAAAGATTGATGGTAGGATGGATGGTGACCTTTATCTTCAAATTTTGAAGGATGAATTGCTGAATACCCTGCAGTATTATGGTCTTGATTCTCCTAACATTATCTTTCAGCAGGACAATAACTTCAAGCATACTTGTAAAAAGATGAAGAAGTGGCTAGAGAAGCAGGATTTTGATATCATGGTGTGGCCTGCACAATCTCCTGACCTGAACCCTATTGAACATCTTTGGGATCACCTCAAGAGAAGGCTAGCAGAGTTTGAAAATCCTCCTAATGGGATTTTGGAGTTATGAAAGAGAGTTCAGAGGGTGTGGAAGGAGATACCAGTGGAGGAGTGCAGAAAGTTGATTGAAAGCATGCCTAGAAGAGTTGAGGCAGTGCTTAAGGCAAAAGGAGACTATACCAAGTACTAATATATCCCAAATACCCTAACTATACCAAAAGTCCAAAAAGTGTTCCAATGACATTATTGTTTTAAAATGGTCATATCTCAACCGCATTTGAGCCACATCACATGACCCAGGGACCAATGTGGTAGCCGAGAGTATGTACTTTAATTGTTCTCACATAACCTAAGCGAAATTCTCACACTGTGTTTCAGGACATTTCACATACTAAATTATTGTCAAATATTGGAACAGTTTTTGGAGTCACTGTACCAAGGTTGGAGGGGGAAAACCAAGAAAAAAAACTGAGGTCCTTTGGGCTGGCACTGGGCCTTTATATACTATCTAGGAGTATGTACATGTTTGTACTGAATCTACTGATACATGCCCATATATGTCCATAACATGTGGTTACAGCATGTATCACCATGAGGAGAACAGCCTTAGGGCTGTGTGGAATGGAAGCATAGACATAAGATGTTTCATGTGCATTAAAAGAGAAGCATGGCATGCAGACAATGCATGGATCTGAAACATAAGAAGCATAGAAGCATAGAAGCATACCATGAGAATGTGGCATGGATCAAAAGAAGACATGAGGCATGGAAGATCAGAAGTGCATAAAAGATAAGGCACTGCCTCATGTTACGGATAAGAGATAAGGGCTGTATCTGGGCACAGGATAGAAGATAAGAGATAAGACATCAGGGGTGACTGTGACAAGGGTGAAAGTGAAGCATTATGTGTCTGTGGGTTGTGAGATAAGATAAGATAAGAGGATGAAAAATTATACTAAGTCCATTGGAATATGTCTGTAATATGGAATGTCATAAAACAATCTAGCACATGATAGACACATGTTTAGTAGTATATAAAAAGCTTGTTTGTATAGTAGCAAATTGGTTTTGAAATAGTATTCTCTTCCTTGAGTAACAACTTGAGTTTATTGAGTTGCCTTTGAGTTGATTCTTACATTATTTCAAAACCTATATCCAAACCCAACTTGCTTTGCCTGGAATTTATTGTCTTTGTCCTTTCTCTGCTCTGCTCATAAGGTTGGACCTCTTTAAGGTCTGCTCTTGTGTGTTGGTACACTAGTGCCACTCTAATACCCCTCTTTTCTGTGGTTATAGCTGGATCCTAGGCTTAAGGAAAATAACACATTTTGTGTTTGTTGGTCACATAATAACCTGAGCAAAGCAAACTCATTTCCATTGCTGCATATACAGTTGTTTGCCATTCTAAATAAGGATAATGTCACTATAGCCCATAGTGCACTGGGGCCATTTCTATATCAAGGAACAATATGGCAATTTGTGTGCTTGCATCATTAGCTCACCTAGTTGACCACTATACCAGTAACAAGTGGAGGTTTCTGACCACCAAAAACCAGACATGTGTAGTATTGTGCTGCTAATTGGCACCTATTAAAATACTACATACAAATGTTGTGCTGGCTAGCTAGGGATGATGAGTAAAGTCCTGAATCCTCCAGTTCCCTCCCTCCAACTCTATTTTCAAGATTCTAGCAGTTGAGCCTTTGATCCCACCCTCTCTATTTTTATCTTCTATCACATTTGGCCAAAGCCTTTGAAGTCTCATTATGAGAGAACATTGGAAGTTTGAGCTATGCATTCCCCTTTCTACTGTTGATTCAATGTATGCTATAGTTCCTAGAACTGTGCATCTAGCCATCATATACCAGAGACCTGCCCTTAGTGAAGATATCTCTGGATCAATTGACATAAGCTAGACAAACAGCAATAGTGCTGTTTCATATTAGGATTTTTTTGAGATCTTTCCCATTCCTATTCAATAATTGGCAAATCCTGTGCCTTGCCAATGTAGTTACACCAATGAATCCATCTGGTCCCACCCTGTTTGATCCAGTGCAGAGCACTTGGTGAGAACTTACCAAAGCCCTATCATCCCTGGGTACCACTCTAGTACCTCACCAACCTTATATGGAGATTTCCACCACAACCAAATCCAACCTGATGTATTGGATACAACAAATGGTCATATAATATGTCATAAATGCCAAATGAATGACAAATGTTGTGGCACCACCACCAGTACCAAATACCATGGAAACAATCAGTACACAATTTCCACTGCGACCCCTACACATGCACCCACTGGGCCTCAGCCCAGGAACTACATTACCAATGTCAGGCACTTATAGCAATATGCCTACACATCCCCTGTCATGAATGCATGGACTGTCACCCCCATGTGTTAATATCCATCAATCTCCATTCTGTAAATTATTCTCCAAACAATCCAGTGTGCCTAAACATTTAGCAGCACAAAATCACAGGCAGACCATTTTGACATCTGAAATTCCTCAGCTGCCTCCAACAACTGATAAGTTATTGGGAAAATCCATAATTGCCAAACCAGACATGTACAATGGCAATAAAAAGAAATTCATACAATGGCGACAACAAATGAAGTTGTACCTGGCCAGATTTTGACCAAGTGCCCACCAATGCTCAAAAGATTCTTATCATGCTCTCCTATATGAGAGGAGATAACTCTGCCAGTTGCTTTGCTGATCTCTGGACACAGCAAAATCTGTTGAATGTCCATAAGGTCCTATTCTCCCTGTTTTATCAACAGGTAAAGACAATTTTCCAGCCTGCCAACATCAAGCACCAGGCTGAAAAGTGTTATACTTGACTCGGGTAGAGGCGAGCATAGCCTTGGACTAGCAAGATGATGTCATTAGAAGCGTAAGCTTGACTGGACATGGAGAGGTTTCGAGGCATAAGCCTGACTAGGACTATGAAAGAGTAGTTGATTTAAGAGGAGATTTGGAGTCGAGAAGGGTGACTAGGCAAATGACAAGACAGACTTGAAGTAGGCAGTCAACTTGGTGTATTGCCAAGGAGAAATAGCTTAGAGTGTACATGTGTGTGATCTGTATTTAAGAAAAAGGAAAAAGCACATGGACCAAGTGTAAAAAGGAAACTATCGTCAAGATAGGAAAAGAACATCATAGAACATTGTCAAAGAAACATGACTAAGTGAGAGAGAGAAATGCCATAGGGTGGATGGAAATGATAACTAGGAAGTAATGAGTAAGATCAGCTGATGTGTAGGAAGTAAGTCATCATAGAGGAAAAGAAACAGTGTCTGTGGGAGCACAAAAGGAAGAAAAGGGGTGAATCATAACAAAGAGGAGCTCTTGCAGCTCAAACAAGGAAAAGGCAAGGTAGAAGATTTCTTCACCTATCTTATATACCTGTTCCTCCAGGTAGGATATGATGAAGTCACACACGCCTGCACCCTTATTCATGTGACACAAAATGGTATTCACAACAATATCATGGAATATATAGAGCACTTACAATCTGTGCTTCTACAAAAAGACAACATTAATGCATGGAGTACCATCATTATCAAAGCTGAGCAAACACTCACTAAGATCACATAACAAAAATGTGGCTCTTGCATTCCTTTCCAGTTACAGTGGCCAGTAACTAAATATTCAACCACACAAGCACAGACAGTGCCTGTTGCACAGGCAATGTTCAAAGTTGACATTCATCCATATCAAGCTGGTACATTCAAAGGACAAAGGGTGCCTATGGACATCTTTAAGGCATGTGCTGAAGGAAAATGTGCCCAATGCAGCAAGCCTTGGCCTTGCCAAGAACATTTCAAACCTCATGCTTGTTAGATATGTACAATGGAGTTTCATGGCAAGAAAATTCAAGTATTGCTTAGGATAAGAATTAGTGGAAAAGATTACAGAGTTGGAAAAGAAAAAGAATTTTCCTTCTGGACAATAGATAGGTCAACTATGTGTCCTAAACAGTGTATTTCTTCACCAAATAAATATGATTGTCTACCCATTGAAAAAATATATGAGACCAGTATGGAAATGACTCCAATATTAACTGTACAAAATGTAACAATCTTACCCTGACCTCAGCACTGTCAAGCTGCTGTACACCCTGATGCTGGTAAACCACAGGAGATACCAGGAACAATGGAATAGTCTGCTAAGCAACCAGTCAATATTAAACCAGTTTAGAGGCCAAAATGGCTGGAATGGCTAAACACAGTTGATTCATGGTTGGTCAAATGAATGAAAAGGGTAATTGCTGATTGAAACGACATATAGGTGATATGACAATTAAAAAGCTTCATTCATGAATTGTGCAAGTCTGAAGTACAATTGGAACTTGTTAATCAAATACAAACCATGAACAATATATCCACCTATTTGATATTAAGAGAATTACAAGTAAAACCTAAATTCATCCAATGAAAAAGATCTACAGAATCTCTCAAAACTGCTGTAAGCATACAAGCACCTAATGGAACCACTGTTGCAACTGTAGTGCTTGTTGATTTTGAATGTAGTAGTTCTACAATAGATGATCAATTTGTCAAACTTCATTACCTCCCCATGCATGATTTACCTTGTCCATTACCAGTATATAACACTAATGGAACATGTAATAAAGGTGGTGAAATAACCAAATTCATTATGGCAGAACTTCACATCAAAGATCATCAAGAACATATTCCTCTGGCTATGACCCATCTAAATATGCACACCATCTTTCTCAAACATAACTGTTATGATTCATTCTTTTCTCCCTTTCCTTGATACATTTGTCATCCTTGTATTTCTGTTACAGTTGTACTATTGCGTCAGTTTGTTTTTCTCTTTTCCTTTGCTTACTCTGACCCTGGCCCCTGTTGGGAGCATTACCTTTTTGTTGTATCACTAACCTGGCAGCTTCTTTATCCCGCTTTCTGGCCTGACGCCATTCTTTCAGATCCTACCGGAACGGGCCCTGGACTTCACTCTTGATTATCTCATATGTTCTATGAACAGCTCCTCTCCTCTGCCGCTTCTCTCACAACGGCGTTATCTCTCCGCCACATTCACACTGACTCATACGTATTTACAAATCTGCAATAGTTCCATCTGCTTCTACAGACTTCTGTTGCTTACATACTATCGAGTACTTATACCGCCGCTGCCTGTACTTGTAGCTCTATTCTTGATCTACGCAATACTAGCATTGTATCTTGAACCACCCCCCGGACTTCTCTTAGCTGCTGCACACTACTGAAGTGCTCTGTAAGTTCCTAGGCGATTCCTAGCAAACTTCCCTCGTATATCTCTGACCTGACGACCGAACTGTCATCCACACCCCTGTGTTGAACCTCAGCGCCCCTCTAACGTTCCAGATCTTCCTGTTAGCGACACTACGCGTAACAATTTCCTAGCCCATCCCAGTGATACATTGGACACTCATTCCTTTCAGCCGGTTATCACTATACCTGTATCTCCTATCCACCAATAGCCATTTGCACGCTAACCGGCTTCCTTTCATTCACTATAGCTTATCTCTTATCACAGACATTTCATCATGAATGTTCCATAACATTCCGTGACCTTCTATGTCTGCTTATGTCATTCTCCTTTCCCTTCATATATAAACCTGGCATCCCCATACTAGAGTTCCTCACACTTGTCTTTCCTAAACTACTATCTGGAATCCAAGCCTCTTTGTCTTGTCCCTTAGCCATGCTAAGGCCTTGTCCCCTCTTAGTCCTAAGCCTACTATTGAGTGGCTTCTGTGTTGCTTCGACTATCATTGTTGCGCAACACCCCTTTGTCCTTGTATGCCTCAACGCCCCTTGAGGCCCCTTTGTCTCCCTGTGTATCACAACAGATGCCCGTCACTAGGAAATCCCTGGGACACCTTGCTCCCTTGTCCCTTCGCTCCAGGTCTCTTAGGACTATGTTAGCCCCTTCCTGGGTCTATCATAACAATAACTGGCTGCAAACACATAATCCAATCACTGATTGGAAGGCAAAAATGGTTATATTTACCTGCCAAGGAGAACACATTCCAATGTTGCTTGATTGTGACAATGAAGATGATGAATAACATGAAGTAAAGAACAAGGAATGTCTCTTTTACATCAATTGCAATGATTATATCAGGACATTAGCAATGGATCTTGCAATTGAAGTCAATAGGGCCAAACAAGAATATACCTTCAAGAATATTATTCCAAAGGCTTACCATGATTACAAAGACATATTTGACAAGGAAAACTTTGACGAGTTACCATCCAGACACCCATGAGATCACATAATCAAATTACTACCTGGTGATCATGTAATCAACTGTAAAACGTACAATTTGACAGTTGTGGAACAAAAAGAACTCAACAACTTCCTTGAAGAAAATCTTAAATCTGGTAGAATATGTCTATCAAAGTCCCTATTTGCATCTCCATTCTTCTTTGTGAAAAAGAAAGATGGTCAACTACAACCTGTACAAAACTATCATAAACTCAATGATATTATGGTTAAAAATTGCTATCTGTTACCATTAATATTCAAGCTTATTGATAAATTGAAAATATCTCAATATTTCACAAAGCTTGACATATGTTGGAAATACAACAACATATGCATGGCAGAAGGTGACAAGTGAAAAGTGGCATTTTGAACTAACCACAAATTATTCAAACCCTTGGTCATGTTTTTCAATCTCACAAATTCCCTGGCTACATTCCAAACTAAGATGAATCATTTATTCCACAATCTTATTAGTAAAGGAAAAGTAATAATCTATATGGATGACATCATGATCTTTACTGCTTCCATTGATGAACACCAATGAATTGTATGTGAGGTGTTACAAATACTATGTGATAATAAATTGTATTTAAAACACACCAAGTGCAAATTTGAACAAACTGAAACAGAATATCTCAATCTTGTTGTTGGTCATTAAATGGCAAAAAATGGATTCAACCAAAGTCAAGGGAATTCTTGATTGGTCCATATCCTTCACCTGCAAGGAACTTTGTGTTTTCTCAATTTCTATTGACACTTTGTCAAAGACTTTGCAGCCATCACATGTTCACTTAATGCCCTTATCTCTGAAAAATGTGATTTTGTCTGGACTTCTGATTGTTAACACATGTTTGATGAGTTGAAAACCTGTGTGACTACCACCCTTGTCCTTGCAATGCCCACAAATAATGATTCTTTTCATGTTGAAACAGATGGTTCTGAAATAGGATTAGGCACCATTCTTTCCCAACAACAAAACAGCATATGGCATCCTATCATATACATCTTCATGTTGTTATCTGATGTGGAATGTAATTACCATGCCACCAACCTTGAAATAGCTGCAGTCATCTATGCACTCAAAGAATGGTGTCACTATCTACTCAATACCACTGTACCATTCAAGATTCTTACCAATTATAAAAACCTTGAATATTTTAAATACTCCCAAGATCTTTCTTGCTGGCAGGCTTGGTGGAAACAAACTTTGCAGGAATATCATTTCATAATATCCCATTGCCCTGGTAAAACCAACCCTGCTGACCCTCTGTTCTGGAGGCCAGACTTTGAAAAGGGGGTAGTTAATAACAACAAAGGTGAAACACTTCTTCCACCTTATCTCTTTTCCACCACCTCATCAGATGTTGAAGCTGCTGTGCACTCTGTCTCAATGTAAAAACAACCTGAATCATCAGAACAGTCTGCTGCACAAACTGTCAACAATGAATCAGTTGAGGCAATGGCAATGGTGATAAAACTTCAACATCAATATGAACATTTCATGTTGACTGGGTTAAAAAAGGAAAATTCTGATTGGTCCAAACAAAATGGTGTCATTTATTGGAAAGATCTGTTGTATATTTCCAAACACAAACAATTGTGGGAATGTATTATTATACAACATCACGACCACCCATTGGCAGGTTATCCTGGAGTTTGACATACTAGGAATTTAATAATGACCAAATATTACTGGCCTACTATTCAAAAGAATGTACAGAAATATATATATTAGGTTGCCTTGCTTGCCAAAAGACAAAAGCAAAAATGACAGCAAAACACACTCTGTTACATCTGAACAAAATACCTGACAGTCCCTGGAAAGTTATCTCTATTGACATCATAGGACCATTATGTTACGGTTGTACTATTGCATCAGTCCGTTTTCCTTTTCTCCTTTGCTTATTCCGACCCCGGCCCCTGCTGGGAGCACTACTTATTCGTTGTATCGCGGAACCGGCAGCTTCTCTATCCCGCATTCTGGCCTGACACCGTTCCTTCTGATCCTACCAGAACAGGCTCCAGACTTTCTTCCTAATTATTCCATATGTTTCCATGGACAGCCTTTGCTCCTCCGCCGCTTCTCTCACAGCGGCGTCGTCTCTCCGCTATCTTCCCACTGACTCATACGTACCTACCAATCCGCAGTAGTTCCGTCCGCTTCTACGGACTTCTGTCGCTTACGTACACCTCGAGTACTTATACCTCCGCTGCCTGTATTGTAGTCCTCATTCTTGATCTACGCAATACTAGCGTCGTATCTTGAACCACCCCCCCAGACCTCTGTGAGCCACTGCACGCTCTTGAGCTGCTCTGTAAGTTCCTAGGCGATTCCTAGTGAACTCCCCTCGTTTACCTTTGACCCGACGACCGACCCGTCGTCCGCACCCTCGGATTGAACCTCGGCCGCGTCCGACGTTCCGGATCTATGTTCACGACGCTACGCGTAACATGGTGGGTGAAATTAGCATGAAGTTCTAAATAGTTCTGAGATGATTACATATAATGCCTGGTTCATATTGTGCAGAGATGGAGATGTACATTGAATTTGGTGCCTCTCAGCATGGTATTTCAGTCTTGAAGCCTGATCTTGTTTTGCTCAATTTGCTTGATAACTTTCATATCTTGTGCATCAGCAATATGCCATCATCTGTTGGGTGATAATGCATTGAGGACATGCAATGTGATGCACATTTAGGAGTGGTGGACAGCAATATGCTAGTCACACCAGGCAGTGTTGTAGACTCTGATCCCAGTAAAAAATGAGTGCATAAACCAAAGGAAACATATAAGGGGGACAAAATGCACTGCTCACAAATGGTTTTATCCATTCTAAATCAGCAACCTTGCTCTCCAGCCACTCTTTTTTGCTCTGTGACACTCATGAACCTGATGGTAAGGCCCCTTTTGTGGGCTTGTCACATGTGCTTAGTGCTGGGTGTATTGCAAAGGAGCCAGGAAAGATAGATGGCTTCAAGGGCATATATATTGGCTGCAGAGGAGGGGTTTGAGATGCCAGGTGGGGTGTAGTGGGTTGGGGATGATTTCAAAAGATTTGGAATAGGGCCAAATAAGATGCAGAGTTTGGGCTGGTTAACCATCTGCAAGGTAAGCAATAGTGGCTTTGGATTTGATAGCATATTGGAGTGTTAGCAGCAGATCCAAATAGTTATTGGCCAAAAATGTCCTTGCTGACAAATATACTTATATAGACTGTCATTGGCTTTTGTACCAAGACTTCAATATGACCACCAGCTCACCTCTCTGCTCACTTTCTATTCTTGCTATGAATACACCACATTTTGCATGTCCTGAATCTGATAGACCTCATAGTAAAAAAGGATCCCTGGCTTTAAGACCATGATATCAACCCTTATGGCATGTTACATGTAGTGTTGTGAACAAGGAGATCTGGAACATTGGAGGTCGCCGAGGTTCAACATGGGTGTATGGACAACAAGTCAGTCGTCAGGTTGAAGGTATGCGAGGGAGGTTCACTAGGAATCGCCTAGGAACTCACAGAGCACTTCAGTAACATGCAGCGACTAAGAGAAGTCTGGGGATTGGTTCAAGACACAATACTAGATTGTGCAGATCAAGAATGAAGACTAGAGTACAGGCAGCGGTGGTATAAGTACTAGACTGTATGTAAGCAATAGAAGTCCATAGAATCAGACAGAACTACTACGGATTGGACAATATGTATGAGTCAGTGGGAAATTAGTGGAGAAACGATGCTGTTGTGAGAGAAGCGGTGGAGAAGAGAAGCTGTCCATAAAACATACACGATGATCAAGAATAAAATCTGGGGCCTGGTCCAGTAGGATCCGAAGGAACAGCATCAGGCCAGAAAGCAGGATAGAGAAGCTGCCAGGTCAGCAATACAATAAAGAGGTAGTGCTCCCAACATGGGTCAGGGTTGGAGTAAGCAAAAGAGAAAAGGAAGACAGAGCAATGCAACAATACAACCGTAACATGGCGGGGGTGTTTTTCACCATATGAGTCTCAATCCAAGATTTCAAATGACTGATGGTTTGGTCCCCACTCTTTCAGTCCATCTTTTCTACCATATTGTCACCACTACCAATTGTGTGGGTATTGAGTAATATTGTAGGTACATGGTCATTACTCTGCATCTGGCACTTGGCAACATATCAGTAAATCAAATAGCCATGATAGCTTGGTGCCACAGTGTATCTCCTGAATCCCTACCTCCTTCTTCCATCTCTGGTATACTCCTAACACTCATGTTTGCCTCCAAAGGTCAGTTTGCTTCATTATGGAACATTTATGACAAAGTGTCAGCAATAAGAGATAGGAGACAATGAATGGAAGGAAGCTGATTAGTGTGCAAATGGCTATTGAATAATAGGGGAAGGTGGGTATTGTAGTAACCAGCTGAATGAGATGAGTGTCCAACATGTCACTAGATAGGCTAAGTAAAGATAGACGTAAAGGAAAAGAAAGAGTCATAACAATTCTAATGGTAAACAGCAATTGGATTAAATATACTTATAAAACAAATCATATGCATATATTTCCTGATTATTTTACTTATAGTTAGTTTATTAATGACCTTAACTTCATTGTTTATGGTATTCTGAACCTTTTGGGCATGGTTGGAGTTCAAAATATGTAAGTCTTGATTGTGTGAATTGTTTTATGTAAGGTACATGCACTCTGGTTGTTTCATAATTTAACATTCAAAACACAAAAGTTGGGATTGCTGCTTATTTGATTGGAGCTCAGATTTGTTCATAATTTTTTTCCACACTTCACACTTCAGTGCTCAATAAAGTACTTATATTGGCAACCTCAGCAACTTTGATACCCACTAATATATACCAGCTTAGGTCATCATGCACAACTTTCACTTCTTCACCTGTGGCCACCACTATGACAAAAAGGCATTTGCACCCAGCACAATGATAGTACAATAGTACATCAGTTATTGTAATTATAGTAGACATGAGCATGGCCAGGGCCAACAACCTAAAGAATGATTCAGTTTTCAAAAATAAGATGTAATTGTTTTGCAATGAAAAACCTTCTCTGATTTCTCTGTCACAGTTTGTTCTTTGTATCCACTCATGTCACTTGTCATGTCACCTTCCACATTCAAGATCACAGCTGCCATGTATGAGGTGTCCAACTTGAATGCTCTGTATGCCATGGCCAAGAAACACATTATGAGCATATAGTTCTTTTGGCTGGTGATTTCAAACAATGAAGAGGAGTTCCTCAACCTTGTTAACTTTGTGTTAGACCATGGAGTGGAGGGTTTCCAGAAGGTCCAGGAGATTCTCTATGAGCACAATCACTCTGCCAACAGTAAGTCATTCATACTAATTTTAGTCTTGAAATCTGAATATGGCATAGTCCAATTACAAACTTCCTTGCCTAAATCTGTACTGATTCAAGGCAAGTCACTGCTCAATTTCTTTATTATTCAATTTGAATCTTTCCCATAAAAGTTCAGCATAGGTCTTTGCAGTAGAATCCTGCTACATGGTGGATGGTATGAGACTGGACTACTGACTTCCTTGAATTTATGACTCTTCAAGATCAACTAGAATGCACATTTCACAATAGATATGTATTTGCTGAGTGGTTCTTGATGAAACAACCCAACAACCAATAAAAATATTGACATCTAGCATAGATGCTATAGGCTGCTCAAACAGAACATAGAATGGGCAAGTAAGAACCAAGGTTCTCCAATTACCAAGATTGGAGGGGGAAAACTAAGAGGACAAACTGAGGTCCTCTGGACTGGCATTGGGCCTTTATTGTTACGATCACCCTATTTTACCCCTATTTTTCACTAATTTTCCTGGCCTTTAACACGCTGTATTGCATTAACTATGCAATATCTACACTTATCCTGATACCTAAACCTCAATCCAGACTTAGCCAACCATAGTCAAAGCGAGTCATCGAGGCAACATACTGTACAGCAGTGCAAGGCTGTGCAGATACCTGTGCTAAAGCAGTGTCCATCCAGCCCCTATGGCAGTGTCCATCCAGCCCCTATGGCAGTGTTCAGCTGTACCTGAGCAGTGCATGGCTGTGCAAACCTTACCAACTGCAAGGACGCTGCATGCCACAGATAAGTGCCTCATGATAATCCTCGTGGCTGACTCATCTTTCCTGATATGGAAGGTGAGTACAAAGCACAAGTCAGAACTAGTCAACACGACTCAGAAATACTGGGGCTATACAACAGATACCAGTGCATACCCTAGTTCTAGTAGTTCTATTAGATGCATGCGTACTCCTCATGTTCACCAACACAGGATATCGTAGATGTAGCATACATGAATGTAAACATTAGAATAGTATATAAAGGCCAAGGACGAGCACTAGGGATTTTCCCCAGTCTTGTTCTTTTGGAGTTTTCCTAGTCTCACTAGCGACTTCAGTATAAGGCTACTCTACTTGTCTAAGGGTAAGCGATTGGTTCTAGTGAGCTAGTCGTTTCATTTATATACTATTCTAATGTATATACATGTTTATATCAGATCTACTAATACATATTTATATATATCCATAACATATGGCTACAGCATGTATCACCATGAGGAGAACAGCCTTAGGGCTGTATGGAATGGAAGCACAATATGAGGTTGCAGCATGCATTAGAAATGGAAGCATGTCATGTGAACAACACATGGATCTGAAACATGAGAAGCATAGAAGTAAAGAAGCATACCATGAGGATGTGGCATGGATCAAAAGAAGGCATAAGGCATGAAAGATCAGAAGTGCATAAAAGATAAGGCACTGCCTCATGTCATGGATAAGAGATAAGGGCTGTGTCTAGGTACAGGATCAAATGATAAGAGGATATGGCTTAGGGGTGACCATGACAAGAGTGAAAGTGAAGCATCACATGTCTATAGGATGTCAGATAAGATAAGATAGAAAAATGAAAAACTATACTAAATCTATTGTAATGTGTCTGTAACACTTGATGCCATTTTCAATGCATCTTCCCTAAATTCTGACAATAAACAGCTTTGGACATCTCTTACTGTCCATAATAGAGATTGGCCAAGATCTTCAGCTGCCATTCAGGCCATTGAAGACATCATGGAGGCAGTCAGCATGTCAATCAGTGCCTTGTAAATATGTGTTCCCCATCCTGACAGTCCCAAAACTTGCCACATAACCAAGTGTCATAAGACAGAACCCTCAATCTTTCTTGACATTGATGCCTTTGAAGATGATGGGGATAAAGATGATAAAAATAAAAATAAAGATAAAAATAAAGTCACTAACATAAAGCATTCAAATATTGCCTTTCAAGTTTAACCTGCTGGACATGTACATTTCTCTGAGGCTCTTCAGCATCTCATAGCTTATTATCAAGAACCCTTCCCACCCAGCCCTGTTTCTCCACAACTGCAACATCCTGCCCTCTCCAGCTTGCATGAATCACATTTTTATGTTGTTGACTTTCCATCAAGTACATTTCTCTTCAATCCTTTTATAGACTACCCATTCATTCCATTCATCTAGAGAACATAGCTGATTTTTGCCAAGTGAGCTTCAAAAATTATGGACTACATTGCCAAGTTCTGGTTGTTATTCCCCATAAAATCTATA
>JBBPTZ010000727.1:0-11543 GCA_038094315.1 Phylloporus cf. tubipes
ACCGAAATGACGGCTGCGTTTCACCCCATAGCTACACACATATGGAGTCACGGTAGACCCCGAACGAACCATCCTCGCAAGATCAATCGGTCTGCACCTGGAAATGTTCGAATCTATAGATAGACAGCAGAAACAGGAACTCGGGGGTGGGGGGGTGCCTCGAGGATGTCGTGCATCAGTTGAAACATGCGTGGCCAATGAAAGCAAGCTCCATTCAAGGACTCTCTTCTCGAAGACCGCGGAGACATGGGATCACGTAAACATGTATTCGCTATCATCACTCTGACTTGCCATACAAATGGACACTTCGCCAAGGTTTTCCATTGGGGAGCGAACTGTTCCACACACGGGTTGTAACCCTGGCAGCGATCAGTCCAAGTTCGACAAACAAACCTTTGCCCATCTGGTATCTCAACTTCACCTGTCTTCTTGTCTACGGTGATGTATCTGGTGATTTCTACAGCAGGTCGATTGGGACATCTAGCGCCGCTGGTCTTTAGCTTTTGAGTCCAGGCAGACAATAAACATGTAACCAACATTCGAAAGATGCGCGAGAATGGAAAGCAATAGGTACGAATTCCTCCGTTGGGAACCCTCTCAGGCTCGCATGTGTATTGGACTGGGAAAGCTGGGTGGTGTGAGATTCTGCAGCTTCTAAAGGGTACGTACCGATCTCGAACAACTGGCATTCGCGACGTTGCTCCAAAGAATCGTCTTTGGATTTTTGGGACATGACAGACCTGAGACCTGGATGTCCAATATTACAACAATGAACGGTGTGTCGCAAAGGCTTTTGAACTGGTTCAACAAAGTGTCCGTACCAGTGTGCTTATGTAACACCAGATTCACACGGACAGCACGTGGTTGCGGCATAAAAGCGTCGACATCGCCCGGAATCAGCTCGTTTTTTGTTTCGCTTCCCTCATCATCTCCCCCAAGAACACGCGTAAAATGGTCTACAAAGTTGCAGGTACGCAGCGTATTTCATCTATGACAAGATCTAACACACAAATGTCAGACATCTCCCTTGCTGCTTTTGGTCGCAAGGAAATCGAGATCGCAGAGGTAGGCCCAATCTTTACCTTGCGCGATAATGGTTGTTTACATAGCGCGTAGCATGAAATGCCGGGGCTTATGTATATGCGAGCCAAGGTAATCCATCGCAAGCGTTGTGCCTCCATTATCGTTTACTATCATCCGCAGTATGGCGCATCAAAGCCATTGACCGGGGCCCGCATCGCCGGTTGCCTCCACATGTATGCAGAGTTCCCGAGAGTTCCAAAGATTTCTAATCACCCGTTCCCTAGGACGATCCAAACAGCCATGCTGATCGAGACTCTCACTGCTCTGGGTGCCGAAGTTGCCTGGTCGTCTTGCGTGGGTTCTTCGGTCGTGTTGTGGATGCCCTATTCTGAAATTTTGTTTAGAACATTTTCTCTACCCAGGATCATGCCGCTGCTGCGTGAGTCTGGATTAAACCCCCCTTCTCTCGTAGCATATAATTAGGTATCTGTAGCATTGCTGCTACTAGTGTTCCCGTCTTTGCCTGGAAGGGCGAGACTGAGGAGGAATACACCTGGTGTATCGAACAGACTCTCGCTGCTTTCCCTGGTGGCAAGAGCCTGAACATGATCCTGGACGATGGCGGTGATCTCACCAACCTCGTTCACGAGAAATACCCCCAATACTTGAAAGGTTAGGATTTCTTATTTCTGATCCGATGCAAATCAGTAGCCGATAAGCTATCCAGATATCCGAGGTCTATCTGAGGAAACCACCACCGGTGTCCACCACCTGTACAAAGCTTTCCGCGAGGGCAAGCTCAAGGTCCCTGCTATCAATGTCAACGACTCTGTCACCAAGTCCAAGTTCGATAACTACTATGGATGTCGTGAATCTCTCGTCGATGGCATCAAGCGTGCCACGGATGTCATGCTTGCCGGCAAGGTTGCTGTCGTCGCGGGCTTTGGTGATGTTGGAAAGGGTGTAAGTCTTGTCGTAGGATTGAAATCATTGATCCCGATTGTTCTTGCAGTGTGCCGAGTCCCTCCGTTCCTACGGTGCTCGTGTGTTGATCACGGAAATCGATCCCATCAATGCTCTACAGGCTGCCATGGCTGGTTATGAAGTTACCACCATGGAGGACGCTGCTCCTCGCTCCAATATCTTTGTGACTACCACTGGTAATCGTGATATCATCACCGCAAAGCACTTTTTAGTGATGCCCGAGGACGCTATCGTCTGCAAGTTTGTGGTTTCATGCTACCGTGTTAACAAGATGGCTAAGATTATGATAGCATTGGTCACTTTGACGTTGAGATTGATGTTGCGTGGCTCAAGGCGAATGCAGAAAAAGCTGTGAACATTAAACCTCAAGTCGACCGCTTCACGATGTCCTCAGGTCGCCATATCATTCTACTCGCAGAAGGTCGTCTTGTCAACTTAGGGTAAGGTCACTGGTAGAATCATGAACACGTCCTCACAGGATATTGATAGCTGTGCTACTGGACACCCTTCGTTTGTGATGTCTTGCTCGTTCACCAACCAGGTCTTGGCTCAGATTGCCCTGTGGACAAACCCAGGCAAGTTTGCTATCGGTGTACATATACTGCCAAAGGAACTCGACGAGGAGGTTGCCCGAGCTCACCTTGAACAACTGAATGTCAAGTTGACCACGCTTTCGTCGGAGCAATCAAGCTACCTTGACATTCCTGTTCAGGGCCCGTACAAGGCCTCGCACTACAGGTGAGAAAGATGGGTGACTTGTTGGCAATTGGCTAATGGGGGTAAAAGGTACTAAGCATGTGCGATCATGCTGTATGATGGCCTCAACGTGCCCTCGCTGTTATAAGAGGAACGGGACCTTCAACGTCCTATGGGTTTTGGATGTAATGTATTGAAGAGTCTTTGTCAGGCAGGGTCACGTCGGGAGTGGGCCAACTAGGGGAGTAGTAGTAGGACGTGATGTGATGTGTAGGCCTTCAACTAGCCTGCAATTTGGTCGGCCCGACGTAATGGCGTGTGAAAGGACGGATCGGGTTGGATCTAGTGATTAGCTAATATTAGGCAGACTGGAGGAGCGGTGACGCGGAGTGCGACGGTGACTACGCTGTTTCCGAATGGTCTCGTCTGCTCGCAACCCAAACGAGTCCTACGCTCAGCGCGCAAAAAAGGCGAGCACGTCCTCCGCCTCCAGAACGACACAGAAAAACCAGCAACAACAATCCACCCATGCGCCGCCCTCCACGCACCCGTCTGGACCGTCCTCCTTGAATTCCAAGCCCCCACAGGCCAACGTCTGGGCGGAACGCATCAAAGAACAGCAGGTGCACGTTCCCATTCAGCCTGCTCAGATGCCTCGTCAGCGCACCACGTCCTCGCCCCAGCCGCCCTGTGATGACGCGATCCCGCCTCGATCGCCACCGCCCGATCTCACCGTCCAGCTCGCCATCCTCGACCACCAGGACGAACACGATCCTTTCGTCGTTCGCGTACCCCCCCATCTTTCTCGCCAGTCTTCCTCCAGCACCAACCCCCTCCCCGTCACCGACCCCAGTGCATGGCCCCTCCCAGGCACCGACCCTCATAGCAACGCCTCCTCGACTGGCTATGTGTCTCCCTTCCTCTCCGCCGCACCATCCAGGCAGAGTACGTGTTTGTATATGTTTGTCCTATGATGCCCCTCGCTCATCGGTTGTCTTCCATTAGATAGCACTGCTTCTGTTCGGCATCATACTTATTCTTCTTCCGGCTCCGTGCGCCTGTCCCGCGTACAGAGCTCTTTCTCCCACTACTCCCACTCCGCCTCCCATTCCAGGGCTCACAGCAGATCTGGTAGCTCTGCTTCCAGTCCACGTTTGCAGATCCGTGGCCGCACGTTGCCACAAGACGATTCCCTTCTACCCGATCTTAGATTAGACCCCCAGCATTCGCGATTAGCAAACAAACGTTCCAGTCCTGCATTGCCCGATCCTCCAAACCACATATCAAACCCCTTCCAGATCGACCCCACACCCCTCCCTGCAGATCCCTCCTTCTATCAACGTCCTCCCCTACCTCCAATGCAGGACGTCCCTCCTCGCTACACCCACAACTTTCTCCCCCAGTTCGCTCTCCCTCCTCACTTTCCCCCTGCTCATGTCCCGGGCCATGCTTCACCGCCCTACATTCCTCATTCCGGTCAGGCTACGCCACCTTATCCCCATTATCCGCCTTATCCTGCCTACATGTTTGGGCATCCCCCATATTTCTGGGGCGATATCCCTCCACACTCGCACAATCACTTGCAGACTCAGCCTTCCGTGCTCTCCAACAATGCCAACACTTCTAATCACGCCCACACTTCTAATCATCTCAACATTTCCCAGCATGCTGTACCGCATAAATTAGAGTTTGAATCCATATCGCCGACAGAACTCGGCGCTTCGAAACACCCGGCGCAATTACAGAACGGCTCGCAGCAGAAACCGTCCAAAATCGTCGTTTTTGGCACCATCAACCCCGCGGAGTCGCAAGACTATTCAATGACTCCGCCGCCCATCGACGAACAGCGCACAGATACCGTGGTCGAGCAAACAGCGGAGCAGTTCGCCGCTTTCTCGATTGGGGTGAGCCCAGATGAGCCTGGGCCGTCGCGGCTTGCGAGTCGCAAGTCTTCCATCAAGTCGTTCTCCAGAATGCTTTCCTCCCAATCTTCTTCCGACGATGGCGCCAAGGACATGACGTCCAAGCCGGTGCGAGAAGTCAACGGTGCCAAGCAACCGATCAAGTGGGAGTTTGGCACGACTCATAGCAATGTGCTGGACGTCTCCAGGCCTCCATCACCGATCTCCTCTCCTGCATCAGACCCTGCACCGAACCACCAGAGCGAGTCCGAGACTGGCGTAGAGAACGTCGATGGGGAATCGAATCTGCTCGACATCCCCCCTTCACATAACACCTCGCAAACTGATCGCTCAACGGACAAGCATGTGACGAGACCGCCCAAGAGTGACGATTGGGTAGTCAAAAATTATGGCTTTGGATTCGGCGATCACGGTGGTTCTGGAAATGCACCCGATGTCGTACGTTGGGAGATGCGGGAGCGCGAAAAGGAGCGCGCACGGGAGAACCATCGGGAGAGGGAAATGTTCCGGGACCAATATCGTGATAGAGGGTGGGTATCCCAGCGACCACCCGGCTGGCGACCCGAGAACGGTGTCGAGGAAGGAAGGGAGGGTTGGGAACAACTCTCGCACATCGATGCACCTCGGCATATGCGGCCTAGACGGGGGTCGTTCTCTGGTTATGGAGGACACGAACGTGGTGGGTTCCCCGCTCGGCGAGGAAGAGCGTTTGGGGGACGCTTCCAAGGTGGCCGCGGGAGGGGGTTTTTTCATCAACGGACTGGGTCGTACCCGTTCGCCCCACCGCCCCCGGTTCCACCTCCACCTCCGCCATTCGAGGTCCTTCCGCCTACGATCGACATGGTCAATGGGTATGGTCCTTATCCACCTCCAGAACCTGAACCGTATGAGGCATTCCCTATCCCTCCTTCCCTACAGCCGCACGCACCGTTCACACCGACCAATTATTCGGTAGGTGCGATGCGGAATTGTTTGTTGGGACAGCTGGAGTATTATCTGAGCCCGCAGAATATGGCACAAGACTTTTATCTCCGGCAGAGGGTGAGTCAGGACCTTTACCACTGCCATTTTCCTATCCGCTCATGTATGCTGTCTCGTTGAAGATGGATAGCGAGGGATGGATTCCGATCTCATTACTGGCGTCGTTCAAGCGGGTGCAACAGTTGCACACGGACGCAGATATTGTCAGGGAGGTGCTTAGCCGGTCGTCGGTGGTCGAGGTCAGTGGGGACTGGGTAAGAATGTGTGGAAGGCAGTGGGAGGTATTTGTGTTACCGAACGCGCCAAAGAGTGTGGCGAGGGGGGTTGATCGTGGTGAAGGCAACAATCCTATTTCCGGTCCTTACCGTGAGGACCCGGATAATGCGTACGCGGAGCACGGAGGGATCGATGGCGACGGCGACTGTGACGGCGAGGACTGCGAAGGGGATGATGAGGATGATGATATCGAATTTGTGATTGGGGAGGAGGCGGAAGGATCGTGGATGCCTGTGCCGGAACGCAAGCCGTGATCACGGCCTTCGTGTCTTTGCTTCGCCCTTCGCTTTTCCCTGGAAGCTTCAAAGCTCCATCCTTGACCTACAGCCTAGGTTTTTTTTGGTGCCGATTTTTTCAAGGTCGGAAGAAACGCATTCACAAGACGATGACATGTACAAAATGGTAACGAATGTTTCAGGCTTCTTCGATGTATACCCCATGGCGGCCTTTTTTTTTTCCTTTTTGTTTTACATGTCTCTCCCCCTCCCAACATCTTTTTGCTTTCGATCTCTCCATCTGAACGTCTGGCTCGCTCACATACACTCATATACATGCACGTAGTTTAATTTATCTCGCGAGTCTCCCCACGTTGGCCATGATTATCTTTTGGTGCTCGTGCCGCTTCGTTTCAATTCGTCACATGAACAACAATCACCCGAGAAATAGTAGAAATAATATAGAGCACGGCAACCAGGGGGGGGTTAGGCTCCGTCTGCAACGCCGCTTGCATCCGTTCCGAGATTTCTGCGCTGACAAACGCCACGTGTTTCGCGTCATGCTAGTGCAAACTCGGATTGCGTTAGTCGAGTACAAGAGCCTAGAACGCGGCCTAGAACGAGGTTCAACGGGAGACGTTGGTATGGGGTCTGACATGCGAGATCTGCGAGAGGTCGGATTTTTTTTCTCGTGGTTCTCTTCTTCTGTTTGTAATCAAGCTTCTTTCGCCAAAGAGTGCATGTGGGCCTTGGAGCTGGGCGTTTGAACGCTGCTGGCAAGTATATCCGTCGGCAACATCATGATGCGACACGCCGAGATGGCAACGGCTAGGCTCGTCCCAGGGGTAGCAACCAAAACCGCCGGCACACACCCGTCGAACGTCGAAACCCGACAAACGGCATAGAACAATCTGTATCTTCGAGTAACGCAGCATAGTGGTTCCAAAGAATTTTCCCTTCTTTCTGTAATTGTACCCACGTGGAACATGATCCCGTCAATGATTTAATCAATAGATATCTCCTCTCCAGCGTCGCTCCTGGGGTAGGTCCGTGGAGGGCTCGGAACAAACCGCACCGCGGTGAGTGAATACATACTGGAAGTAGGTCGCTGTTCAGTTGGTGGCGAACTGGTTGTTTGGCATCGTCGAGGCGACGGCGGTCGCGTGCCACAACCTTGATCGTCGTCCCACGTTTTGACATTCTTCGATGTCACAAGATAATTGGTTCCAAATGTCAACACAACGATGTGCCGGATGAAACAAGGATACAGACCCCGAGGCTTTTTCGGTCGGCGAGATTCGGTGAACCCGTAGGGTCGGTTACCTAGTATTTGCAAACACCTTGAACCGAACCGCAGGGACCCCCCCGTGTGGCAAGCTTGGCTTTCCCCGTCACCGCATTGGTCGCCAGCTCGCCGAATTCGACCTGCACCTCCGGGCCTTTTACCTCGCATATGGAGATGAACTCAAACACGTATTGAAGAAGCTTATCGGTGTGAGAGCGCAAAGGGAGTAAATCACAGGTTGGCACATCAAACCTGCTAAATGGGGTTCCAAGGGGATACCGTACCCGCGCAATCGTCCTTGCCGCGCCGCGGCGACCGGCGGTATGCGGGGGGAATGGGGGGGTTGCCTGCTACGATGTACATAAGCCGGGAAGCGTGGATGTTTAAGTCATACATACGCGCCTATTCCCAATTTCATCCTCCTGCTGCGGAATGAAGGTGGGCAACGACCAGGGCGATAGCAGGGAAACGTTGTCGAAGATGTATGAGGATTCGCTCAAGACAAGGACGCCGGCCGAGAGCTCGGAAGACATCGACCTGGTGGCGTATTACGAAGAGGCTGCGGGGCGGCTTGTCGTCGATCCCCAGTAAGTATTCCAATACCTTTTGCCAAGCACGCTTGTGATATCCCATTTGATAAAAACAGACAGGCAAAGATCGAGTTCGGGGAGTCGGTAGCGTCGCGGCTCAAGCTATCCGAAGACGGTTCGATGGTGCTCTGGCCGCAACCGTATGACGATCCGAACGATCCCCAGAATGTGCGTAGATAGTTTGTGTTGTGGTCCAGTTGCTCGTGACTCAAGCGCGTTGTTGATAGTGGAGTAATGGACGTAAAGCGCTGCATCTACTCATTATCTCCATGGCCGCTTTCGTTCCCGACTTTGACTCGGCAATCGGTGCGCATTGGTTCATTGGCAGCCCCTCTACAGTGAAATCATACTGACGTAGGAATCCTTGCGGTCATGTGGAATAGGTATTGCGGCGCTCTTCGAACTGGCAAAGGAGTATAAGACGACGACCGGAGTCATCAATGACCTAACATCAAAGTGAGCCAGCTCCTTGATCCCGTGCGCAGTAAAGGAATGATAGTTGACGGCGCGACACAGCTGGAGTATTTTCCTCATTGGTGATTACTAGCGTTGTATGTACGCTGAAGGCTCGTGTTCTGATGCATGCTCTGTTTCCAAGGTTGGGGAGGCGTTTTCTATGTGATGTTGATGAGACGCTTCGGTCGACTTCCGGTATTGTTCTGGACACAACTGTTGTCCCTGGGGTTTTTGGTCGGTGCGACGTTCGCTCCTAATTTGCCTACGTTTGCCGGTGCGCATCGTTTTTCTGTTCTGGATGGCATGATGGGATGAACACTTGGAACAGCGATGCGTTGTCTCACCGGGTTTTTCGGGTAAGCTATCTTTGTTGGTTCGTCGAAGTGTATGTTGAAGACATATCAAGGACATGCCCCCAAGTCACCGTACGCTCCTCAATTCGCTGCCACGTGTTGGACCTTCTTTGTGACGTGAATATGTTAATTTGAACAGGGTCTGTTTGTAGTCACCGACATTTACCCGTTCCACCTTCAAGCGCGAAAACTCAACGTGTGGACGTTAGGATTTATCATGTTCGTCATCCCTCCTCTTTTCGTGATGCTGGCAAAGGTTCCCAATTCTTATGCTGCAGTTCACCGTTCATTTCACCTTTCGCATTTGGATTCCTCGTTGCTCGGGCAAAGTAGGTTCATTGATCCGCGGCGAGAGTGCGAGCTAAAGGACGTGTAGCTGGAGATGGAGTTATGGGATAGGTTGTATTTACAGCGCCATCGTCCTCACCCTCATTATTCTTTTCATGGAAGAAACGTGAGTCGACGTCGTTGATCCGCAGACACGAGGCAAGGTACTAACCATGTGGTAGAATGTACGATAGAGGGAAAAATCGTCCCGTGCTCAGGAGATCCTCGGGCTTTCGATATCGCTTTGAGACGCTCATTGGCGTGACTGGGTGCAAGCTCGCGAAATACAGAGCGTCATGGTGGGCGGCCTCCACAGCTTGCTTACAAGTGGTCTGGCGACCGCAGTTCATCCTGGTGGTCGTGTTCGAGGTGGGTCGAGCGTGAGCAATTGTTTCCAGGTACTCAGCGTTTACTCGTCTCCAGGCAGCCATATTCGGCTTCAGCATTGGTATGAACGTGAGTAGGCGTCACATGGTGGTGTTATACGAAATGAACATCCGCAGGTCACGAATGTTGTCTTCCTTGGAACACCTGCGCCAGTTGGATTCGGCTACAGGGAGGATATCGTTGCTGCCGCATATGCCACCCCAATGGTCGGTACCGAATCCATATCTTGTTCGCTTGTTCAGCCAACACTTGATCTCAGGTTGCAGTCGTGATTGGAGAATTGATCGGTCGATTTTTGAACGATTGGATCATGAAGGCCAATATTCGACGGAACGGTGGCTTTTTCGAGGCTGAGAGCCGGTTGTGGTGTGTCCACATGAATAAGTCCGTTCCAATCGTGTGTGACGACTCACTAGGGTGTGTTACTTGGCGACGCCGTTGTTTTTGTGCGGTTCTTTGGTCCTCGGAGCGGGAATTCAACATTTGAACATCGTTGGTGTGGTGTTTGGATGGGGAATTGCAGAAATAGCGGTCATGATCAACACTGTTGCAATCTGTAAGCGTTCGATGCGCATTGGATTGATCATACTGTTAATGAATTGTAAGACGCGTACTGCAATGATTGTTTCCCTAAGCGCCAGGTGGGTGTTCTAACGTTCTCTGTTGACAACCGGCGTGTCGCTGACACTTTTCGTTCGCACAGGGAGAGATTAGCGCGTTGATAAACCTTGCACGCGTCCTTGGTGGTGAGAGCATCGATTCACTTGCGCTTTTGACGAACGCTCAAGCGCGGGCGTGTAGGGTTCAGCGTGGCATACTTTCAAGTGCCTTGGTCGGTTAAATCGGGTGGGTTGATGGTCATGGGCGTCGAGGCTGCGTGCGTACCTCTTTAATATTGACGTTTCATTCTTCCGCCAACGCATGATGCAGGATCACCGTCGGTCTGTTCTTGATCGCCGTACCCTTGGTACAGTGGCAAGGGTCTTACTTCCGGGTATGTAGTGTGGTTTCTTGGTTTCAATAGACTGATGGCCTGATGACCGGGAACCGCCCAGCGACATTTTTCGGTATGAGGTTTGTTTTCACGTGCAGGATTGCTTTTGTCTCGTCTCGTCCTGTACTTAGGTAATCATTAGCTGGCAATCACGTAAACGTCAATTTCTTGTCAATACATAGTTACTAACTTGAATGATTGCGCTCACCGTAGTCTCTCTTTTCCTTTTTTCTGCTTCTGCGACCGTGAAAGCGTCGCCCTGCGTCGCGTTCGACATCAACTGGAATTTGCTCGCATTCGGTCTTGACGGCAAAGATTGGTCTGCTGGTACCCAAGACACTTGGTTGGGAAGTAAGTCCAACTTGTCGCATAACAGTCGCAGCTTCGTCTGACTTGTGCTTTGCAGGCGGGAAAGCCACAGACATTACTACTACTGGCAGACCGTAGGGACGCATGGTGCTCATCATACACGAGGGTTGATTCATTGTCAGGTCTTTCGATGGTACCAACACCACGTGTTATCTCTCGCAGGTACGTTGGCTGTTTGCAACGTCGCACCGTCTGAGCATATTCCCAGTACACCAACGCTATCTACGTTTTGAACGGAGATTCCAAAAGCTCTTCGTCCCTCTACATCTACGATGCGACTGCAAAATCGTGGACCACCCAAGCTGTCACACTCGGGTCCTTCGATACCACTTCTTTCGACGCTATCCTGGACCATGATACCAACGTGCTTTGTAATCTTCTTTACTACATCCCGTTCGTTTCCGAAGCTGACGGAATACCGTTCCAGATGCGCTCTCCCATGGAAACCTATTCTCGCTGGATATGGGTCTACTAAAGGCAGCTAACAGCACGGCAGTAGCATGGGTCAGCGATGAACAGTCCCCATACCCATCTAACTATCAGCCCGTGATGGCCCTGGCTCAAAACCACATTCACTTCCTGAACGTCCCTGGCGTTGCTGCTGGATCCGCAGACATTTTCGTCATTCACTGTGCGTCACATGGCTTCTATTGTGGACATTCGGACTGATCTTTGGGTTGTGTAA
>JBBPTZ010000728.1:0-15766 GCA_038094315.1 Phylloporus cf. tubipes
TCTCGCGTCGGAGCGAACCTACCTCGCCTACATGCGTACCAGTCTCGCAACGTCCAGTGCAGGCGTCGGTGCGTGTTGTCGCTGTGCTTTCTTATTTTCATTTATTGACGCCTCGAGATGCAGCGCTGGTCCAGTTGTTCACGATAAGTCCGAGGAACGATGTATCCAATTTCGCCAAGCCGCTTGGGGGGATGATCGTTTTGTTCGGGCTCCTCATACTCATCCAGGGTACGTACATCCATCGCACGGCATATATGGTTCTCTCAGCGAGTCTTTTTACAGGCGTCTTTCGGTACTTTATGACCCAGCATTCGCTCATCCGTGGACGCTTTCCGGTGGCGCGGGTTTCTATCACAGCGATTGCGTTTGTCCTTGGCTCGCTCGTGGGCATCATCTTTGGGATCCTCGTTGTGGAAACACACCGCTGATCTCACATGCTGTCGGTTGATTGTATATCTCATGTGACCGCGCGAGACGAACGTCGCGTGATGGGTAGCATTGGGAGAGGGTGCTTCCCTCATCATTATGCGCTGGTCTCTTTCTCAACACAGGAGTTGGGATCTGTGCTGTTGACATTGTATTCAAAGCACAGATGCGGGCGGTTGACCCATATGTTGTACTACCTGGGGTCGGCATTGCCGCTTGCGATTGTGCGAAAAGTGTTGCATCAGGACCTCGGAAAGAGAAGTGTAGCGGTAGGATGGTGGTCCGATAACATAGAAAGCATATAATTCCATCGTAATGCATGAATTATTTCCCTATGCATACACTCCATTACATAGCAGTGTACTGCACTCCGTACGGTACGTCTGATTTTCAGCTGAAAACGTCATGCTGTAATAGAAGCTGCTTCTGAGAACATCATTTGAAAATTCAACCTGGCGGGGTGTCTCCGACATCGACTCGAAGATTATCAATCACAGTGAAAAAATGATGGATTTTACTACTGGCACCTGGCACTGGTGGTTCTTACGAGGCAATGGTAAATCCCACTTCAGATCCTACCGCCCTCCGAAAATTTCGCTGCATTGCTTGTGCGGTACGCCAGTGAGTTTGTCCATTGCTTCCCCTTGTGTAGTTGATGACGTTCATGCAAAAATCAGCAGCTGGGTGTGAAGCGTTCGTGGACAAGCACTGGAACGTAGTATAAGTGGCAAGCGTTCGCGGATAGGTGACGCAACAACATTATTGACGAAGAGATTTTTCGTTCGCGGTCCCAAGTGCCCGATCTTAACGCCCCCTGGGCAGTTAACGTCCATCGTCGGATTCATCCGTGGTAGCTATCTGGAGACCGAGCGGGTAGTCTGGATCTCAAAGGCGTAAGAATCATAGCGACAGTGAATTTTTACTTGGTTAATGCGTCTTTCTACGCAGCGTACGGGTCGATCCTCGCTTCCAGGAGCTCCGGACGTGCCTGAAGAGCGTGGTAAAGTATTGGAAAGATGAATCAAAGTGGGTAGATAGCTGCGAAGACCTTGGCCTCCGTACAACCATGTTGTTTCTCGAAGGACAATATGGAGGTGGCGCACCGACGTCAGCAGAAGATGCGCTCGAGACCCTTTCAGATGCTCTCATCTCATACATTGGGATGTATGCCAAGTGGTGTTCGACATCGACGTGGTGTGGGCGTGCCATCGGGAGGCTCTCTAAATCAGCACGAAAGAGTTAGAGGAACTTTGGAGACGATAGATGAAACGTTGAATCTGTTCCCGAACACACATATCTCCCACCACCTTTTCTACATCAATTCCTCGGAAAAGATCGGGGAGTGGGTAGTAGACGTCAGGTCCACACATATCGCCAAGCTGGTCTCTGAGCGGCTGTGCAAAAAGAATAGAAAATCAGTGAGCTCGACGTTTTAAATGCTTCTCTCGTCTCTGCTTCTCGCAGGATTCAACCGCTTTTTCATCTTACAGGTAAACAAGCATTGCCATTCTGGTCGGTCGATGAGATTGCGTGCTGTCAGTCCTGGTTCAGAATGATCGTATGCTTTTCAAAGGCTTCCAAGCTTAGTGGTCGTCGAGAACCAAAAAGAAATAGCCGCAAAAGACCAAATGTGTCCTTTGGAGATTGTGATTGAGAAGGTTGTTTGTGTGGCCTAGGGGAAGGTGCACATGTCTGGCACATCTGATGAAGTATTACAGGAACAGCGACGGATCCATACCATGGAATTAAAGTTAAATACGAGCGATCGTCCACCTGGGAAGAGACGGCAATTAGTAGTAGCATCAATTTCCAATAGTACCGTAGTTCGTTTCAACACGTGCAGGCCAACATCACGCCGAGAGACCGCGAGAAAACCGTTAGTACTTGGGGCATGTCACATGGATCATTCCTTTTCCGTTCCATGGGCGAGTAGACTAGCCCGAGTAGTAGCAGTTGCCCCCGCCGGCAGTCTCGTTTCGTGGTTTCATGTTTGAACTTTCAACCAGGTCCGCGCGCACTAGGCATTGAACGGCCCGAGTCTTTTTTTGTCATCGATTGCGTATGTAGTACGATAGTCGGTTGACTCTTCCTATTCTCCAGCGTAGGGTGTATTTTATTCGTGGATAAAATCTGCCGGGAGATCACGGCAAGTTTCATGTGCCACAACCCATCCCCATTCCTCCTTGTAGATAGTTAGTTACTCTGGCTGTGCGAGCATGCTCGCAACCTTGTTGGACCGCAGTCTAAGCGTACATGGAATAGGTGTCGCACGCCTGTACAATCAATTCCGCTGTTAGGACCGCAATGTAAAGAGAGGAGGAAAAAAAACGGATTCGCACGGTACACGCCAATGCTCTACGTACCTAACGAATAATTTGCTATAGAATTTGAGCGCGGGCTCGAATTCGTTCCCCAAATCGTCTACGGGCTTGTCGATATCGAAGCACGCCAGGACGTGTGACATGAGGATGAACAGCGACGCGAGCCCGACTTGGCGTCCGGGACACGCGCTTTTGGCTATGTCAGCATTGCGACGGGATGGGAATCGTGGGATTACGTACCGTCTTCCCCACCCGAACACCGTCGACTCTAGGACTTCCCGTGCTGCGGCGCTACCCTCCGTCTGGGTTAAGAACCGGCGAGGATCAAATCGGTCTGGGTCTGGAAACACCTCGGGGTCTCTCAGAATGGCCCTGGTGAGGTCAGATAGAGATGAACGAGACTTTGCGACGTGAGAACATACCAGGTGTTCCCCAACACCGTGGATCCTTTGGGAATCTGATAACCGAGGTACGTATCCTCCTCAATGACCATGTGGGGTAAACCTAGGTCTCCGTGAGCAATTCAGAAACGGAGTAGAACGGGTCAGTACCGAGCGGGGTAACTACGTTCCATCGAAGCACCTCGAGGACGACGCATTCGATGAATGGGAGCGACGAGCGATCCTCGAATGTTGGCATGCGGTCCTGACCTAGCACTGAATCCAGCTCGCTCTGGGCTTGGCGCTGTACCTCGGGGTGCAAGAGCATGGCACCAAAGAAAGTGTACATAGAAGAGACAGACTTGGTGGATGAGTCAAGTATCGAGGTATATAGAGGCCTCGCGACTTACTGAGTCCATGGCAGCGACATACATCGCGCCAGCCGCGTCACGAATCAATCCCGCTTTGCGTGCATGTTCCGGACCTTCGTCGGGTGGAAGCTGGCTCAAAAGGGTGGATATGAATGATGGTTTAGCTGTCCCCTCTGCCTTTAAATGGATATGGTACAATATCGTATCTGCGGAGAGCGGGCGAGCGTACCATTTGACTGCGCACCATATCGAATGGCGTGTAGCGGAGGCGAAGGCTTACTTCCCTGGCATCTGCCGCGTCTGCCTGGAATCCGCCACCAGGAAGCCAACCCGGGTAATGCTTGACTGTGGGTTGCTAGGATCAAATCGTGTACGAAAAGGAACACGACTTACGAAAAGGGAAGATATCAATCATGTAAGGGCCGTTGCGTGGGATATCTAGTGCATCCTCGACGATCTTCAGAAGAGGATCACCTGGGTGGGTGATTTCGTGACCGTAACATATCCGCAGTACAGAAGACGAGACGCTCCTATGCAAATCAATTGTCGGCTCAAAAAATGTCGAGAAAAGATCTTACAGACGAATGAGTGCTGCCCAGTTGTCAGGATTGGCGATCAGATTGCGAACCAAGGAGCGGGAACTTTCCAGTTGGACGTGTTGCCAATCCTTGATCTGCGCAAAGAAATAGCGCTGGGCCAACGAACGGCGGTCCCGGTGCGCTTCCCCTGAGATAAGAGTGAGAACCCAGTTATTGCCTACGCTGAACAGCATTGTCAACACGGGCGCCACTCTGGCATCAAACGAATACTCACAGGTCAACAAGCATGGCCATTCTCGGTCGATGAGAGTAAATGGCTGCGCGCTTGTCCATGAGATCGCGCGCTGCCTGTCCCGTGTTGAGAATGATCATGTGCTTTCCAAAAGTTTCCAAGTGCATGATACTGCCTAGCAGCCCTTCAGAACAAAAAGAAATAGACACGTAAACTGATGCGCACCGTATTCTTGACGCCATTTCGTATACGTATACACGTTCTCCGCATGGTCTTGTGGGATGTCGAGAAGGTTGCCTATGAATAAATGTCCTTTTGGTCCGGGAGGGAGGCGCCCGTGCTTTGCATATCTCCGTAAAAAATAACGAAGAACGAAAAGTAATGCAACTGCTACGGGGATGTACAGCACCATGGGTGACCGGTGGCCGTCGAACTTTTGGGCTTTCTAATTAATACGAACAATCGACCGCATAGGGACGGACAACGATAGGCATCCATATCCAATGGAACATACTTCACACGCAGACACAGGCCGATCATGAGAGGCGGAGATCAGTACTTCTTGCGGCATACCGCGGGAATGGTTCTTGTGACATTTCATCGGTAAAACTGTTTAAGAGCCTCGGATGTGGTGTGCAGCAGGAAATGGTACTGTTACTTAATCATACTTGAAACACACTTGACACACGCTTATGTAAACTTTGGAGCACCAGTGTGATAAGCATGTTAAGTAGATCTCCACACTTAAAATGAACTTAAATCATGTTTTCATGCTTTACAAGATGGTAAAACAAGTGTATTAGCTTCACTTGCAAGTAAATAAGCATGTAAAGTAACCTAAGTGTGAAGAGTGGAAAAGTCTAATCACAATCAGAAGAGTAAGTCTATTTGAAGAAAGAGTGTTGTTGTTATGGTCACTCTGTATGACTTAATGTTTCTCATGATTAACTTATTCTTTTCCCCTATCTTTATTTATTTTCAGACTTTTGGTCACATCCAAACCTAGGAGAGCCCCTATCCTCAAACTATAACATTGTATACCTGGGCTCTATCCAGTACCTGCACCTTATAAGGCAAGTGACCTGCCTTCTATAGATATATGATTTCCTTTTAGTTACATGCTGGGTACACTCCTTGTCCAAAGTTATACCCACCCTTTTATGGTAACTGTATCCATTACTGTGTGGTATGCACATGCCTTTCACTTTGTTTCCATTCTATGGCTATGCTCTCATGGTGTGCACATAGTATGACTTATGTTTCCCATTTGTTTCATGCATGTTTCTCATTTCTATTGCATATACCTTGATAGTGTGTTGCACAGTAGGTTGATCATGGACAAACATGTACAAACACTATAAAGTAGTATTTAAGTCCTAAGATGGCCTCCATTGAACCTTAGTCAGGTTCTTTTGGAGTTTTCCCCAACTCCTCCCTACTCAACTACTTGCAATCTAAATTGTCTAGTGCCAATTTGTGAATGCTATGTGTTTTGGATTGTTCAGTTGTGAATGAGGGGAAGAACTATGAGTATGAATAAATAACAAAAATCTAGTACTGGTGACAATAGTAGGGGAAATGAGGCAAATGCACATGAACAAGCAGTAAGGGGACAGCAGATCAATGGTGGTGTTTGTATGAGAAGTAGGATCACTGATGCAAATCTCCATTAATTATGCTCATTGGGGGGAAAATAAATCATATCTCAGATACAAGCATACTTATTGTGGATGTTTTGAGTGTCATCAACTGGCAGATTCATGTTGCATTTGCAAAATACCCTTTCTAGCTCAGGCTATAAGACTTTACAGCATATGGCAGCATTATTACAGAATTTGACCAAAAACAACAGTTGGTTACAGCAGCTAACAGCACTACAGCCAAGCTGTGTGACAAGGCACCTAGTTCCTGTCAAAGACTAACTCCAGTTTACAACTCCTTAGTCTGACCCAATTGCCACAAGTGCAGGAGCCCTAGACTGCTCTGGAGTAATTCTTTGCCCTGAACTTGTGAGTAAATGGACAGAGCAGCCATAACAGGTTACATGGCACTGTGCCTAACCCTTTCAGGTTCAGTATGCCACTGTTTTCTTTTTATTGTACCATTTACCATACATTATACCATTATCCTTTCTTCCTTTTTCTATTTGCTACTCCACTCACCTTCATCTGCTTCACTTTGCTTTGCCCTGGACTGGAGTTTTCTAGAGTTAAGTGCAACCCTTGTCTTCACCACATTTAAGCCTTGGACTTGCCCTGTCTCACCTTAGTTGTGTCTTCTGCCTTAGCAGCATACTTGTTACGCTTGATCCAGGTAGGAGCGAGCGTAGTCTTGGATGACGGGGACGATATCCTTGAAGCATAAGCTTGACAAGGTATGGAGTAAGCTAGAGGCGTAGGCCTGACTAGCGGACGAGGATAGGGGGGAGAAAGGGGGTGAGAACGACGAGGAGTTCCGCTAGGCGAACAACGAGACAGACTCGAGGTAGGCAAACTGCTTGGTTTATTGCCAAGAAGAAATAGCTTAGAGTACATGTGTCTGTGTGACCAGTATTTAAGAGAAGAGGAAGCACGCACGGACCAAGGACAAAAGGGGAAACTATTGTCGAGATAGGAAAAGAACGTTGTGGAACAACGTAGAAGGAAGATGACTAAGGCGAGGGAGAAATGCTACTGGTGGGGAGGGAAGCGATGACAAGTAAGTGATGAGTCAGTCAGCCAATGGGTAGGGAGTGAGTCATTGTAGGGGAAAAGGAAAGCAGTGTTTGTGAGAAGGGAAGAGAAATAGGGGCGAATCATAACAATACTGAGGTGAGCTTACCTACACTATTTATAGTTGGTATTCATCTGATGTACCTAGCTGGCTTTGCTGCCACTTCACTTGTTCCACATCCTATCATAGTATGGCACACTAGCTTAGCAGCATAGTGTGATAGCACCATAGCTGAGTGATGTGATAGGCTTTGGCTTCATATATGTTCCAGGTTGTTACAGTATGGCACACTGGCTTGACAGCAGAGTGCAATAGTGCATAGTGCCAACAGGGACTGTAGTAACTATGTAGATATTACTAATTGTAAATCATAATTAGTTTACCATTCCTAATGGGCCAGGACTTGTGATTTTTTGGGTGAGTCATATTACATAATCATGTTTATTGTGTTATGCTCATTGTGATGACTTCTAAAACAACCCAAAATATGTAGTGTTCACAGAGAAACATTAAGTCATATAGAGCAACTGTAACAACTTTACTTTCCACACCCAAATGACTCCACCTCCACCTTGCTGTTTCAAGTCCAATCACTCAGTGTTATATGAAGCATATATAAAGAGTTTTAGAATGTCAAGAGTTATTGATGTTCAATTTGGTATTGGCCTGAGATGAGGAGAGGTGTACACAAGGGGGATGCCTTGGCACTAGCAGAGCACTTCGGAAGTGTGCAAAGGCTTAGAGAAGTCTAGGGAGATAAGACTAGATAATACAATTGTATTGTATAGATCAAAAATGCAGTAAAGTACATGCAGCTGTGATATAAGTATCCAAGTAGTATATAATCAATGAAATGCAATGGAATCACATGAAAGTGCTGTGGACTGACTAATACTATTGTGGAATGTGTGAGATAGTGGATGAATGAGGCTGTCATGAGAGAGGTGGCCAAGTAGGTAAGCTGTCTGAAAGAATTGCATAGAATGAGAGAGAACAATACCAGAAACCCCTACCAGTAGGAACAAAAGGAATGGTTTGGGGTTAGAACACTAAATGAAGATACTGCTAGTTCAACAATATGATAAACAAGTAATGCTTCCAGCAAGGTTCAGAATTGAAGTAGGAGAAAGAAAAGAAAAATACAGATGCACACAATAATACAACTGTAACACTCATCTTTTAACACATCAATGATGGCAATGACAACATGTTCCATCCAGTCCCCCACTGTGTTGATGACGATAATAATGTCCCAGCCCCTTTCTCTACTGCACTGATAACAATAATGATGATGTGTCCTATCCAGCCCTTATTGTGTCAATGATGAGAGCATGATGACTTGGTGTCCTGATGCCTTCTCTTATCACATTGATGATGACAATGTGAGCTTCTACAGTGCTGACAACAACAACAACATGGTGTCCTGATGCCTCCCCTTAATGAAGAAAACATGTCCTGTCCTGTCCCCACTGTGTTGATGATGACAATGACATGTCCTGATGATGAGGGTATGGTGATGTGATGTCCCAGGCCCTTCCTCCACTGTGCTGATGACAACCACAACATGTCCAGCCCCACCCATACCACTACCACCACCATGTTGACAATAGCAACAACAAGAGGGATGAGATAACACTATACCCTATTTCTAATGAGGACCACATGGTGGCCACCTCACCATCATCACCACCACCACATGGCCACTATTATGATTGTCCTATTTTTTTTCCTATTTTTCACTATTTTTCCTGCCTTTCTACATGACAATTTTGAAATATCTATCCTTATCCTAGTATGATAATCCTAATTGAGACATAACCAACTGAGTCACAAAGGCAACACACAGCAGTGCAAGGCTGTGCAGGAACTGGTGCCAAAGCAGTGCCAATCCAGCCCCTAGGCTATGTGTGGCTATACAAATCTATTGTTACAATAGGCCGGATAGGGACTAATATAGTCTTGATAGACCTGAAGTTCCAAGGGGGATGAAAGTGTGAAGGGCAAGGGGTCCTAGGGATTTCCTAGTAACAAGCATCTGTTGTGATATGCAGGGAGACAGGGAACCTTGGGACTACCAAGGGACAAGGAGCAAAGAGGAGTTATGCAGCAACAACAGTTGAAGTAACTCAAAGGTCACTCAATAGTAGACCTAAGACTAAGTGGGAACAAGGCCTTAATACAGCTAAGGAGATAAAGGCAAAGGGCACTTGGATTCAGGTAGGAGTTCAAAATACAAGACAAGGAGGAATACAAGCGACTAAGGGGAAAGGACTAGGTACTAGTGGTACAATGTTGTTAGGGGTCTTTCTCATATAATGCAAGTCAAAGTACAAGCAGTGGTACCATAAGAAAGTCAAGGTAACAATGAGCTTATGAAGACAAGATACATACTCAAAGGAGTTGGAAGGAGTGTTTGTGAAGAGGAAATGGTAGAGATAAAGGGGGACAACATAGGGAATAGGGGACAAAATGTAACACCTATGCTATTTCAAGGCTGTAGCATGGCACAGATGAGCACCTTATAATAATCCTTTTAGCTGACTTATCCATCCTGATATGAAAGATGAGTATGAAGCCTCAAATCAAAACTAGTCAATATGACTTAATGTTTTGGGGCTATGCAAGGAATACCAGTATGCACCCTAGTTTTTATAGTTTTATTAAATACATGCATACTTCTCATGTACACCAGCACAGGATATCATAGATGTAGTGTATATGAATGTAAATACTAGAAAGTGTATATAAAGGCCAAGGGCAAGGACTAGGATTTTTCCTAGTCTTGTTCTCTTGGAGTTTCCTAGTTTTATGTTACAATTTTCCTCTTTTTCCCTGCTGCCTTCTATTCTTTTTCCTATTCTTGGTGCACTACCAGACTTTCATGCTTGCATAAATCCCCCTGTGCTCTCCATTTCCCTCTGAGTATGTATCTCTTTATTGTCTTCTTGTTCCTTTTGACTTTATTGTTACCTTATGATATCAACTTGTTTTCCACTTCTTTATGCAGCCTTTGTATCTCTAGTATCATACTCATTCTGCCCACTAACTTCTTTCTAAGATTTCCTACTAACTTTTGTACTTGATCTCTTGTACTTTTAGTTAGTATAGTACTAGCCACCATTGTACTAGTTTCTATTCTTACTCACAATTTAAGTGTAGTATTTTGAACCACTTCCTCCGAACCTTTCTAAGTTGCTGCACACTTTTGAGTCGCTCTGTCTGTGCCAAGGCTCTCCCCTTGTGCATGCCCTTCACTTCCCTTTGAGTCATCTTTGGTTTGAACATCAACTACTCTTGATGTTCTGGTTCTCTTTGTCTATGCTTCATGTAACATCTTACTAGCAAGATTCTAGCTATTGCTCAAGGCTTACTACTTGTCTAAGGGTAAGCAGTTGATTCTAGTCAGGCTAGTTGTTTCAGGGCCCATCCAATACTATAAGTTGGTGCAATTTTCAGCCTATTTAATACTTTTGGCTGTTTTTATATTGGGCCCACCCAACACTATCAGCCAGTGCAATTCTCAGCCCATTCAATATTCTTAGCTTTTACAACACTAGGCCCACTCAACACTATTGGCCAGTGCAATTCTTAGCCCATCCAATACTTTTGGCCAGTGCAATTATCTGAATTCTTTAGCACATTAACTTGCTGGGCCCAATATGGGGTCAGCCAATCACATCAGCCTTTTTGCAGGCAGGCTCATTGAAAACATCAGCCAAAAATTACCACAATATATATTGAGCAACAAAACTGTTGCAATATTGGCAACAATTGTAATGATTGATTAATATCTTATGATACATTGAAGCTAGACCTATAAACCTAGGTATCATTAGAAAGCCATCATAAAAAGAATTCCAAAAATATATACATTGCTTATGTAATTCATTCACAGTAATGAAATATTCAACAATTAGTAACAGGTACTTATTGTAACAGTTTTGTTGCTAAGTTAGTAAAGTATCAAATTAATATATTCTAACACATTATTATATAAGCAGTAAGTCATGTGATGTACAATAAGTTCAACATGATACAAATAAACCATAACACCACTGTTTGTCCACTTCCATCATCATAAAACCACTCTCTATTAATAATATCAATCAAATCCTTACTCTTTTGGATTTGGATCAATTTACTCATCAAATTTCCTTTGCTACTGATGTAAACCACTCTACCATCAGTAGAATTCACTCCAAACTTTGTCCTAACCTTGCCAAGTTCTTTGATGGTTGTCTTTCTATCATAACTCCCACTGATATATGTCATGCTGTTTAGCTTATTAGAACTGGCAAAGCTGGAAATGCTGTTCAGGTGACCAGAACTCCTCAGGATGTAAAGAACAAGTCCATCTCCTCCCAAACCATTTGCAGACACTTGAAAAAGGCTAGTATGAAGGCTGTAGTAAAGAAGAAATGCCCTCTTTTTATCAAGTGTCATAAAAAAGCAAGAATGGACTTTGCTTTTAGCCATAGAGATTGGATTGTGGAGAATTGGAAGCAAGTTATATGGTTAGATGAAATCAAAATTAATTGCATAAAGTCAGATGGCAAGAAGTGGGCATGGAAAAAGGCAGAAGAGTGTCTCAATAATAGGCTAATGGTAGAAACAGTGAAGTTTGGGAAAGGATTCTTGATGATGTGGGGCTGTATAACTTGGAATGGTGTTGGAATGGCTTGCAAGATTGATGATAGGATGAATACTGACCTTTATATACAGATTTTAAAAGAGAAGCTTCAACAAACCTTGAAGTTTATAAGAAAACTCCAAAAGACATTATCTTCCAGCAATACAATGTCCCCAAACATACCAGTAGAAGGGCCAAGGAGTGGTTTGTTGAGCATGAATATGAGGTTATGGTATGGCCTGCCCAATCTCCAGACCTTAATCCCATAGAACATCTATTATTTCTTTTCAAAAGAAAGTTGGCAAAGTATTCAAAGCCACCAAAGGGAATTGTTGAACTTTGGGAGTGTATACAGGTAGAATGGGAGAAAATTAATGTGGAGGAGTGTCAGAAGTTGATTGAAAGCATGCCTAAAAGGGTAGCTAAGGTCATCAAGGCAAATAAAGAATATACTTCTTATTAACTTTTAATAGTATATATTCAGCAACAAAACTGTTGCAATGAGTACCTGTTATTAATTGTTAAATATTTCATTACTGTGAATGAATTACATAAGCAATGTATATATTTTGGAAAGCTCTTTATGATGGCTTTTTAATGATACCTAGGTTTGTAGATCTAGTTTCAATTTATCATGAGATATTAATCAATTATTACAATTGTTGCCAACATTGCAACAGTTTTGTTGCTCAGTGTATGGTGCATTGCTGTATGGAGATGCAAGCACATATGTGTTCTATTTTTTAATGAGCCAAGAGTGTGTCTTTGATCAATACTGATACTAGCTGGAATTACTTTATAAACAAAAAAATAAAAGACAACCATGATGACCTCTTATGAACTGAGGTCAATTTACACTTTGTCTTTCAGTACATTAGTCATGTATAATATTGTAATCATGATTACAACATTGATGCCAAAATAGTTACTACACCAGAGTTTTCATGCTTATTCAAACTCTTGTTGTATCACCCCAGTTCAACTTAAAGAATGCATGTTCATTATTTAACAACTTCCCAGTGCCAGGGTTTAGTACTCAATGACCACTTGAGTAGTGCTCATTGATTTGTATTTTCATTACTAGGATCAAGATTAACTTGACCATTATAAGTGAATACCAGCCCACATTTGAGCTAGGAACTAGTTAGTGATGCCTGGGCCATGAAGAAACTTACAGTTGGACTTATCACTGCCCCACAAAGACCCAGAGTACCAGCTACTCCACTATGCTGAAGTGTTTCTGTGTTGAGTGCTGAAATATGGACAAAGCCATGAATGCTAGGTAGATAAGTGGTGGCTAGCAGACAAAGGACAAAATCAGCAAGAAAAGTTTTCAGGACATTTGTGTAATTGAGATCATTATAAGAAAGTGGTTTTTGTTGGGCATATACTTAGCCTCATCCATAGGATTTTTTCCCTTGCATGTAGTGAAGAAGTTCTTAAAAAGGGCCAAAATAGCAGAGCCCATGGCATAATGCCAGTTGCACAGATGCTGGTATGTGTTATGGTCACTTTGCTTTGCTAGTTCATCTTTCTTTTCTTTTTCTTCTATTACAATCCACTTCTTTGCTAGGAATATTATATCTTTATTGTAATGCTGGGATAGCAGCACTTTTACTTTGTTATGTGAAGTATACACAAAAAAATGTGGAATGTTGAGGGATGTTGACATTCAATCTGGTGTGGGCCCAAGGCAAGAAGAGATGTGCACAAGAGAAAGACCTTGGCACTAACAGAGCAACTCAAGAGTGTGCAAAGGCTCAAAGAGATCTAAGAATATGAGTCAAAATGGTATACTAATATTGTGAAGATGAAGAATGGTCTCTAAGGTGTATGTAGCAGAGATTTATATACCTGAGTAGTATGTAAGTGAGAGAATATAATGGAATTGCATAGAACTAGCTGCAAAGTGACTAATACAACTGTGGATTGTGAAATATGCAGGAAGTAAAACGACTAGCCCCTAAGGACTGATTACTTACTGTTAGAAACAAGTAGTAAGGCTTAGACTTTAGAGCACTAGTAGGGACTAGGAAATCTCCAAGAAAATAAAACTAGAAAAAATCCTAGTGTTTGCCCTTGGCTTTTATATATGTTTCTAGTATTTACACTCATGTACACTGTATCTACAATATTCTATGTGGATGTGCATGAGGAGTTCGCCATACTGAGGCTAGTGAAGCACGAGCAGCGCCACAGTGGTAAGTCTTTGGATGAGCAGAATTTGGCAGCACTTCCCTTTTCTTTCATGCCCTCACTTCCCACTTGTCCCAGCAAGTTCAGTCCATCTCTTTTGTCTTTCATTGCATTGTTGAGCCCTGCCTCTCATGTCTGCTCCAGTCCTTTTCTTGAGTGACACATACCATGAACGACCTGCTAATGGTAGACCCCAGCACTGAAAGGCATCCAGACCATGCCTCAGCAGCCTACCGCCTCACACATAAAGTCATCATGAATTTCTTGGGCTATGATGTTGCCAAGGCAATCTGCCATCTGAACAACACCTGGGAAGTGTTATGATGGACCCAGGGAGGGACCGTCGTGGTCCTAAGAGACCTGGATGTGAGGGGCAAAGAGCAAAGGAGTCCTAGGAACTTCCTAGCGACGTATGTCTGTTGCGATATGCAGGGAGACAGGGTAACCTCAAGGATGTTGAGGTGTCAAGGGACAAAGAGGTGTTGCGCAATGACGATGGTTGAAGCAACACAGAAGCCACTTGATAGTAGGCTTAGGACTAAGAGAGGACAAGACCTTAGCACAGCTAAGGAACGGGCAAAGAGGCTTGGATTCCAGGTGGTAGTTTAGGAAAGACAAGTGTGGGGAATTATAGTACAGGAGCAGTGGATTTATATACAAAGGGAAAGGAAGATGACATAAGCGGGCATGGAAGGTCACGGAATGTTATGGAACATTTGTGACAAAGTGTTTGTGATAAGAGATAAGCAAGAGCAAATGGAAAGAAGCTGGTTAGGGGGCAAGTGGCTATAGGGCGATAGGGGATACGGGTATGGTAGTAACTGGCTGAGAGAAATGAGTGTCCAACATATCACTGGAATGAGCTAGGAAATACAAGGACAACGAGTATAGCAAGGGAAAAAAAGAATGAATCGTAACAGGAAGATGAGCACCAAACCTGTGTCACAATGTGGGACCACCAGCAGAATGAACATGACCAATGAGAAGAGTTGCTCCTAAGGGAATGGCAGGAACACAAAGACACACAGAGACAGGCAGAAGAAGCTGACACTGAGAAAGAGTGCTGCAACACTAAGAAAAAAAAACCAAAATTTTTGGACTTTGATGACAACCTGCCTCCCCCCAGTGTCATTACCATCCACCCATCTTAGTACACTCTCCAGAAGCTCACCTTCCTAGACTATGTAGAGCTATGATATTTCACCCCTAAAAGATACTCAGAGGTGGTGCATAACCAGAAAACCCAAACTGATAATGCCTTTGGTATCTCAAGCATGGACAACATCCTGACCCTATGCCCTGCTGCTTCTGTCAAAGCCTCGAGGCATGCCCACACTGACCAAGACCTGCTCTTCAACAAATTTTTGAGAGTGAAGAACCTGTTTCTGCAGCACATCAAACTTGTACCCTGGCCACCGAGACATGTTGACTCCTTCGCCATGTTCTTCTGGAACCTCAAGAACCACCCACTCCACTCATCACCCAATGGAGATTGCTCCATCCTCCTCTATGCAGCCCGCATGCAGAGGCGCTGGCATAACATGATCAATGGCAGCATCAATGATGCACCATTTAACATTGCCATGGTCAATGAAACTCTCCTCAATAGTGTAGCAATGGAAGTCAACATAGATGTCCACACCAAAGTAGTGAAAAAGGTCAGTCCCCATTCCCCCAATGCCCAAGCAACTGCCTCATAGGCCCTTTCTCCCCCACCTGCATGCTAATAATCCTCACCCCTGACCCCACACCCCAACCACACCCTGCCCCAATGCATTCCAATCTTCCACAACCCAACCTCCACAACCCAACCCATTTCATCCAACCTGCTACAATCCATCCCACCACAACCCAACCTGTCACAACCCAACCTGCCACACTCCAAACCCATGCCCTCCCCCGCCCCCCCCCCCCCCCACGCCCCCCCCCCCGCGCCCCCACCGCCCACGCGCCCGCACC
>JBBPTZ010000729.1:0-15762 GCA_038094315.1 Phylloporus cf. tubipes
GTGGAATGGAAGCGTAACATGAGGTGTTTCATGTGCATCAGAAGAGAAGCATGACATGCGGTGTGCGCATGGATCTGAAACATGAGAAGCATAGAAGGAAAGAAGCATACCATGAGGATGCTGCATGGATCAAAAGAAGGCATGAGGCATGGAAGATCAGAAGCGCATAAAAGATAAGGCGCTGCCTCATGTCATGGATAAAAGATAAGGGCTGTGTCTGGGCACAGGGTAGAAGATAAGAAGATAAGGCGTCAGGGGCGACTGTGACAAGGGTGAAGGTGAAGCGTCACATGTCTGTGGTTTGTTAGATAAGATAAGATAAGATGTGAGTGAAAAATTATGCTAAGTCCGTTGTAATGCGTCTGTAACACTTAGAGTTATAGATGTGTGCAATCAGTATTTATATAAAAGGGGTATGTGCACAGACCAAGGATATAAAAGGAAATTATCCTCAAGATAGGGAAGGAACAATTAGGAATGGACATGGGTATTGTTACAATTCCTCTCTTTTTCCTTTTATATGCTTGTCTCTTTGTACTAGTTAGGCCCATTGCAGCGACACGTTGGACGCTCATCCCTTTCGGCCGGTTACTACGATACCCATATCCCTTATCTTCCAATCACCAGTTGCACACTAACCGGCCTCTTCCTATTCGCTCTACTTATCTCTTATCATCAACACTTTGTCACGAACGTTCTATCGCGTTCCATGACCTTCCTTTCCTGCTTATGTCATCTTTCTTCCACTTAGTATATAAACCCGCCATTCCTGTACTTTTACTTCTCACACTTGTCTTTCTCGTACTTCCACCTGAATCCAAGTGCTCTTTCACCTTGACCCTTAGCCGTGCTAAGGCCTCGTCCTCGTTGAGTCTTAGACCATCTCTTGATTGGTCTTTGTATTGCTTCGATCATCGTCATTGTGCAACACCACTTTGTCCCCTCGTCACCTCAACGCCCTTGCAGTACTCCGACTCCCTGCGTATCACAACAGTCATCAGTCACTAGGAAATCCCTAGGACACATTGCCCCTTGCCCCTTGCCTTCGCTTGGTTCCTCAGGTCCCTTGAGACTACGCTAGTCCCTACCAGGGCCTATTGTAACAGGTATCAGCAACCCATATGAGTTGTGGGTATGGGTATGTGTGAGTATGGGTATGGGTTGAGTTTTGGCAACCCATGAACCCATAATCTGGGGGTCTTGTACCCAAGGTGATAACCATTATGACCTGTTGTCACCACTTGCCTATTTTGTCACTCCTGCTATTTGGATCTTTGCACAAACTGTATAGTTGTAGTGTAGGATAAATCTAAACAAATTTTCATTTGTATATAAGAAAATCTTGGAACTTTGCCACTCAAGCTGCTTTTCTTTTCCACTATGCTTTTGAAATGTGTCTTACATCCCACAGAAAAGGTCCCAGGCACTTATGGCAACAAGCACCCAAGCAAAAGCACCTGCAGCTAATCAAGATAGGGGGGCTGGGTCTCTCAACACCAAAGATGTTGCATTTATGTCAATAAATCTCAAGGATAGTAATTCTAGCTTATCAGCTACTAACAGATTACAAACCAAGGAGGAAAACATGGGTAAGAAGCATGGTCAAGAGTTGAAGGAAACTCCACAGCCAAAAAAATGAGCCAAAAAAAATCTGCATCAATGATAAAAGCAATATGATTGAAGAAAATTCAAATATAGAACTTCATGAGAGTTTACTCATCTTTGTCAGAATGTTCTTAGAGCTAAAGGAATGCAGAACAAATGATGGAGGACTGGGTCTCACCAATTTATGCTTTTTTTAGCCCTATGCTGGATATCAAGTATGTTGACAAATAGTAGTGTCATGTTTTTATGTGCAACCATTTGAAATTGTTAGCAACTGTGGGTTTCACTGCCTCATGAAGACAGGGTGACCAGAGTACTATGTATATATCTTTTCTAAAGACTGTATTCCAGGACACACAGCTTGTCTTTGCAAATGTATGAAAGCAGCTTGCTAAAATGTTAAGGATTTGTCACCAAATTGTGTCCACCACACTATTTAAGCAGACTTACCAGGAATATGATGGTGAGCTAAGCTTTATAACAGATGCATGGATTTCTTTGAACCATAGGGCTTTTGTGGCCATTACTGTGCACCTAGTATTATGGTCGTATTGTTGTGTCGCTCCATCTTCCTTTTTTCCTTTGCTTATTCCAATCCCAACCCGTGTTGGGAGCATTACCTTTTCATTGTGTTGCTGACCCAGCAGCTCCTTTATCCTGCCTTCTGGCCTGATGCTGTTCCTTCGGATCCTACCAGAACAGGTCCCAGGCTTTATTCTTGATCTTCCAGTATGTTCTATGAACAGCTTCTCTCCTCTGCCATTTCTCTCACAACAGCGTCATCTTTCCGCTATGTTCACACTAACTCATATATATTGGACAATCTGCAGCTGTTCTGTCCAATTCTACGGACTTCTGTCGCTTATGTACTGTTGAGTACTTATACCACCGCTGCCTGTATTCTAGTCTTTATTCTTGATCTGCGCAATCTAGCATTGTGTCTTGAACCACCTCCTGGACTTCTACTAGCTGCTACACACTATTGAAGTGCTCTGTGAGTTCCTAGGTGATTCCTAGTGAACCTCCCTCAAATACCTTCAATCCGATGACCAACCTGTCGTCCATACACCTGTGTTGAACCTTAGCAACCTCCAACGTTCCAGATTTCTTTGTTCGCAACACTATGCGTAACACCTAGCATATGAGGGTAAGCCAATAATAATGATACTTGATGTTGTTGAGGTAGCCAAGGTGTGCAATAATATATGGTAGCCCTTACCTACTAACAAGATCAACCCCAATCTCAGTTGCATAGTGGTGTCAACCTTGCCAAAGCTTTTGTAAATGTTCTAATGGACTTCAATATCTTAGACAAGGTACATAGAATCAAAAACATAAACTGTGGACCTAATATCACTTGTAGATACTGAGCATTATAGCCAATAATGTATTGTCTAATGATGCAATAACCTATGAGTTGGTGGATTGACTGGCACACTTCAAAGGTGAAACAGCACACATATGGTGCTTGTTGCATATTATTAACCAAGTTGCTAAAAGTTTGATTCAAGTGTTTGACTTACCAAAAAAGAAAAGGGCCAACAGTAACTGGAAGAGCTTGAATGAGGAGTTAGGGAAGTTCAGGGAGAATGTGAGCTTAAGGAGCTTCAAATCCAACTGGAGGTGTATCAAATGAAGATTGTGGTAGGAAATGAAGTGGAAACTAACCTTGATGACAATGATATGGATGGCTGGATAAATAAGATAAATTTTTTGACCACAAAGGAGTGTACAAAGCTTGAGGAGCATCTGAAACTGCTCCAACTGATGCTTGCCAAGATTAGTTAGATTTGGCTTGTGGGAGATGTACCTGACTGTTTCTGTTGGTGGTAGATTTGAGAATTGGCCTTCAAAGTCATTTATTCAAGCACCAAATTGCTGCTTACATGGAAGAAGATCTTAAAAGAGTTGCATCTTGTGGTAAAAAATCTTTTATAAAACATGGTGACTTAATGGAATTTGACTTTCAACATGTTGGACTTTGCACTTGAGTATTGAGTGGAAATTGATGTGATAACTGACAAGAATAAGCTAGGTTTAAATAGTTATGAGCTAGATGATGAGGAATGGGAGCTCTTAAAGCAGCTATGTAATGTCCTAAAAATATGTGCATTATTGCATAGCATTCAGCTGACTAATTGTTGACAGATTCTAAAGGATACAATTGTGTTCTTTTTGTGTGATATGCCCAACCTCACTATGATTATTCCAGCCATGGATTACATAAACAAAGCATTCACCACTGGCATATTAAACAAGAAAATGCTTAGCCTGGCCATTTGTGCAGCCATAGAGCTTGCCAAGAAGGCATTTAACTAATATTATTCCTTGACAGATTTGTCAGACATGTATCAAATTGCTATGGGTATGTATTCCTGTATTTATACCTTCTAATTTTAACAATCTACTAGTTCTATATCCCTACCATAAGCTCAAATACTTCAAAGCTGCTAGCTGATGCATTGATTGGATTACAACAGCTCAATAGCTCATCATCAATGTCTATGAAAATTCTTATCACACATATCACAGTTTGAATGACACTGCTGACAATGTCATAGAAATCATGCAAGGGCTAGAAGCTTCAGTAAACATTTTCAATAACCTCCTGTCTATAGTTAAACTTAAATCAGAAGCCCCACATGATGAACTCCATATACTGGTGTTGAGGATGTTTCAGATGCTTTGCAATGGTGGACCACCAATTAGGTGAGCTCTCTTACATGGCAATTGACTATTTGAATATTCCAGGTAAGGTTTTCAACTAGTACCTAGCTTATTATTGACCTATTGAACCATATAGCTATGTCCATTGATGTTGAATGGCTGTTTAGCCATGGTTATATTCTATTCTCACATGTTTGCAACTATCTATTATGTCAAAGCATTTGGACTTTACTCTGCCTTGGATCATGGAGTTTGATGGAACTGGTGAAGGATGCTAATGTTAAGAAGGTTGTTGTGATGGATGATGTTGTTGGAGATGAGAATGAGGTGCTTTCTAAAGGATGGAATGCCATTGATGGGGTATAGTTCTAGTAGACTTTGGCTATATTTTTTATTGACAGTATTGCTATAGATTCTAGGATATATCCATGATGGATACATACCCATACATCTATGAGTGGTACCCATGAAATGTAATATTCATGGGTTTGTGGATTGTGGATTATGTGGGTATGGATATGGGTTGATACAAAAATACCCATGGGTTACCCATGTCCATTCCTAGGAACAATATAGAATGTCATTGAAGAATAATGACTAAGAATAAGAAAGAAACACTATTGGAGGGAAAGAATATGATGACAATGCAAGTGCAAGTAATTGGCTGATGGAAGAAAATGAGTTATTACAAGAGGAAAAAGAAATATGGGTCTGAGAAATAGGGGTGAGTTGTAATATTACCCTCCTGTTATGTCTGAAGCAGCCACAAGGACTACTAAAAATCAAGGCTATAAGCTTTGGAGGAACTAATTATGTTGGCATTGGCTTTATCATTATAAAAGTCATTGTAATTTCCATAGTCAATGGGGTTGTCAAGATTATTGGTGACATTGGTGGCAATAGGGGCAAAAAACAGTAGAATGGGAGGTCATTGGCCCAATAGGTTTTAGTGGAGGTCAGTTCTCATTTAAGGAGGAGAACAAAGAAAGGAATGGTGGCTTGAGTATTAGAGAGTTTGTGGGAGGATAGAGCCAAGGGAGGTGCAATGAAAGCAATAAGCAGACAAGGATAATGAGGATAATTTGGAAGATTGTTGGGTTTGATGACATTTGAAGGGGGATTGGTTTTGGATGTGGCCTGGAGCCCAGGTAAGGCAATAGGGGTATTGATATTTATAACAACTCTTCCTAATGTGGCCAAGATGGTGGCAAGTGAAGCAGGTGTTGTTGAAGTGGGCATGAGAATATGGAAAAATGGGGTTGTACTGAATACACATGAGGGTGGACAACTCAGCATTCAAATGGTGTTCTTGTTCAGCAGTTACAATGGTAGTGAGTTCTGCAGGTGCCAAAGATTTTGAGGAGATGGATAGGATGGACAGGTATGGAGTGTGGGAATTGTTAGACTTTATCATTATTCCTCTATTCTATTCGTCATTCATGTATTGGTATCACTTCACACTCATCCTTCACACAGCATACATGGACATACAATTATGTAATTCACATACTCATTCGGACACTCCTTCCTTTCTCTTTCTCAGCATTCTATGTTTTCACACATGCTGAGGTATGTTAGCTCCTCTTCACACAGATCACGTCTCTCATACATTACCTAGTAACTCGCTCTAGGTAATGATATAGCATTCTATGTCTTCATGCACGCTGAGTAACTCACTCTAGCTCATACAGGTTATGAGCCCTGAGCTCTAATCAAGAGCTCACATCCTGTGTGAATCAGCTAATACTCAGGTGAATAAAACAACTTGTGTTCACAAATCACTCCTTAGTTCAAATCAACCTGCATACATGCGCATACACTCAATTCTATGGGGAAATATGATCACATCTGTGAGCTTATGGGCTCGGAGAACTTTCACCAGTGGAAGAAGCAAATGAAGCTCGCACTAGAGGGTGAGCAATTGTGGTCACACTGCAGTAGCAGCACAGATCTCCTCAATCTTGCATTCTTTGCCTTGACCATTCTGCAACCAGTGGATGCAAAGTCTCCAATGAAACAGGAGAGTGCAGACATTCTCAGCTGGCTGGCAAAAGATACACAAGCCAAGGCCCTAATTGACTGAAAGGTCTCCATTATAATTGCTAGCTTGCTGGACAAGAATGACACTGCATGTTGACAGTGGGAGACTTTATCAGAGCGCTTTGGGCAACAAGATCTTCTCTCTCAATATGAACTATGTGCGAAGGTGCAGGTCAAAAAGCTGAAGGATGCAGACAACACACCCCACTACATCAGTGTTTTTGAGGATGCCAAGTGGCGCTTTCTTGCCATAAGAGTCACCTGCATTACAGATGAGTCAATTTTCGATCTTTTCCAGGGTTTTCCCACTGGAGTTGAATGGGAGATCTTTTATGAGCTGACCCTTAACAAACTCACTCTCTCAAATTCCTCATCAACATCAACACCCACACCCTTCACCTTTGCTAATGCTGCCAAGCTTCTCCTGGAAAAAGCTAATGCCATAGTCGGAAGGCGGAAACTTGCAGGCCCCAGATCTGAATATGCCAGTGCTGTGGTTGCTTCACAGACTTTGAAGACCAAGACCAATTCAGCAACTGGCATCTGCATACATCAGAATAATCCACAGGGCATCCGTTGCAGCAATGAGGCATATGCAGGCAAGCCAAGAGCAGAAACTCACGACAAGGACCACTGCTATTGGCCAGGTGGGGGAATGGAGGATAGGGCACCTGTTAGGATGAAGGTGAAGACTGTGAAAACTGAATCTGTCTCTCTTGCAGTGGCACCAATTGAAACTGCATCTGTCATGACCACACAGGACATCTCACATCACTGGGAGCTCTCCTGTGCATTCATCCAGTCACCTGCAGATGATGCCTTCACCATTGTGGTCCCTGATCCTCTCGCTACAATCTTGGATTCTGGTGCCATGTCTCATCTTGTATGAGACCGTGGCTACTTTCTGGACTTTGTCTCTGAGGACCACCCTCCTGTTTGAACTGTGAACTCCAGTACCCTCTCTCTCAGCCAAGACACTTGTGTCATTGAACTCACACTTGGAAATGACACGTTCCATCTTGTCCTCAAGGACTGTCTACATGCCCCCTCTGCCATCCTGAATCTATTTTCAGTGGGATGCATGCTCACATTTGGTTGGACCTGTGAATTTCATGGCTCTGTCTTTTCCTCACATCCTGTCTGTTATTTATCTCACAAGGACCAGTTTCTTGGGGAATTGCTGCTTTACAACAACCTCTGCTATGTCCCTCTTTGCTATCTTGACTGTCATGATGCCAGTGCCTCCACACCCATCTTCAAACAGCTTTGTGCCTCTGCCCTCTTGCCCACATTCCCGAAGTTTAAGCTCACATGGGATTTGTGGCCAGGTGGAGACTCTGTCAAGTGTTTGCCTTCCATTGCAACTGGCATGCAGGTCAACTTCAATGAGCTGTTGAATTGATGTGAGGCTTGCATCATGTCCAAACATCCTTGTGTGCTATATCAGTCGTCCACATTGCAGGCCAGCACATTTCTTGATCTCATTCACTCAGACATCTGTGGCCCTTTTTCCACTCACACCCCTCACAGGAAGCTCTACTTCATTGTTTTCCTGAATGATCATACCAATCTCATCAACGTTCAACTTCTTACCAGTAAGGACCAAGCTTTGAACACTTGGATGATTGTCCACACACTCTGGGAGAACCATGCTGAGTGTACTGTGAAAGCCTTTCATTCTGACAATGGCAGTGAATACCTCAGTCATGCATTCACACAATCTCTCAATGTGGCAGGGATTCACCAGGAACTCACCTCCCTGTATGCCCACCAGCAAAATGGGAAGGCAGAACGCACAATCTGCACCCTGCAGGGAAGGGCTCTGGCCATGTTACAGGCTGTGAGGCTACCATCATATCTCTGGGGTGAAGCTGTCCTTACCACTGCTTACCTTTGGAACAGGACAGAATCCATTGCTCTGCCCACTAGTGTTGTTACAATTCACCCCTTTCTTTCCTCCTCTTCTCATGGACACCATTTCTTTTCTTCTATGATGACTTACTTCTCACACATTGGCTGATTACTCATCACTTTCTAGTCATCGTTTCCTTCCACCCAATAGCGTTTTTTTTTCTTCCTTAGTCATACTTCTTCGACATTGTTCCACAACATTTCTTTCCTATCTTGACAATAGTTTCCTTTCCTATTCCTGGTCCGTGCGCATTCCTTTTCCCTTAAATACCGGTTGCATGAACATATGTAACCAAGCTATTTCTACTTGACTATACATCAAGTCGATTGCCTACTTCAAGTTTGTCTCGTTGTTAGCCTAGCCATCCTCCTCGACAACCCTCCCCAACAACCCCTCGGCATTCTCTTGCTTTACTCTAGTCAGGCTTGCGCCTCTAGTATTCTCCGCGTCCAGTCAAGCCTACACTTCTATCGACGTCGTCAAAGTCAGTCAAGTCTATGCTCGCCCCTATCCGGGTCAAGCATAACAGGTGTCACCCCCTTTGAGTTGGTCAACAGCTGATAGCCCAATCTCTCACATCTGCTCACATCTGAATACTCTGGACAATCGTTGCAGGTGTATTGCATCTGGACAGCATGCTCCACCTCACATGGACAATCACACCCTGCAGGAGGTCAACACCTTCACCCCATCTGAGGGTGACCCCATTATCACTGAGGTCATGGCCAACATTGTCATTGAGGAACAGGCTCACGTCTCGATTTGGAGTCATCATCATCATGACCCTGATGCTTCCAACTATAACCTGAAAATTCCTCCTGCCACTTATGACAAGGCCATTTGGTGTCTTGATAAGGCCAAGTGGCTTGCTACTATGCAATGGGAGCTTCAGACCATGAAGGACATGGACATCTACACCATTATGCAGTTGCCAGAAAACAGGAAGGCCATCAGTTGTTACTGGGTCCTCAAATTCAAAGAAGATAACAAAGGGAGGTCTGTCTATAAGGCCCATCTCATGGCACAGGGTTTTTCTCAGGTTCTGGGTGTCAACTACAGTGCGACCTTTGCCCCTGTTGTCAAACCTGCATCTGTTCACCTCGTCTTGGCCTATGCATGCCAGCATGACTGGGAGATTGACACTTTTGATGCCAAGTGTGCATTCCTTTGGGGCATTCTGAAGGAGGAAATCTTCATGTGACAGCCAAAGGGGTTCAAGGATGGGGACTGGCACGTTCTCGTATGGTGTATGCTCCGCATCATTTATGGTCTCAAACAATCCATGCTCAAGTGGTACACACAGGTTTGCGCCGTCATGGTGGGTCTTGGCTTTACCAGATCTGACATGGATCATGCCCTTTTCTACTACAACAAGCTCTCCTCCACATCTGCCACCATATGCACTTGCTATTTCCTGGGCTGGCATGTTGATGATGGTATAGTGGCCTCCAATGATCACATTTTCCTGGACCATGTGAAGGCCTGTATCACTGATCAATTCAGTCTTACTGATCTTGGCCTAATCTCAACGTCTTCAAGTGGAACAGGACAGGTTGGTGAGACTTCTTTGGATCCATCAGTCTGACTATGTTAGTTTTCTGCTGCAGAAATATGCCTTGGACAGATGCAACCCCATACATCTACCCACTAACATGAAGCTCCTTCTTGGCAACCCAAGCATCTCATACCCAGAGGTCCCCAACCTATGCAGGGCATATCTGAAGCTCATTGGTGAATTGATCTACTTCTCCATAAACACCCATTCTGACATTGCTTTCATCATTAGCCTGCTAGCTCAGCACAATGCTGCTCCAACCCCTCACCACTTTGCTGTCACTAAACGGGTCCTGTGCTACCTCTCGGGGACCATTCATCTTTGCCTGCGATATCAGCATCAGCCTAATGGTGCTGTTCTTCATGCATTTGCAGACACCAGCTGGGCTAGTGATGCTGGTCAGCGTCAGTCAGTGGTTATGCCTGATTCTATGCAAGTGGTCTTGTGTCGCATGTCTCCAAACACCAATCTATTATCGCCTTGTCCTCTACTGAGGCTAAGTATGTTGCTGCTGCTCATGTTGTTTAGGAGGGCCTCTGGATCAGAGGCTTGCTCCACAAGCTTGCTATTCCCCTCCCCTCCCCAGTCCAGGTGTTCCTCAACAACATAAGTGCCATCTCTCTTTCCACAGCTGCTCGTTTTCATCAGAGGATGAAGCACATTGACACCCATTACCACTTTGTCTGTCTCCATATTGATGACAGCTCCTTCACTCTCATCTGGGTCCCTTTCCATCGTAATGTTGCTGATGCCCTCATGAAGGCTCTTTCCCGTCTGTCCTTCTCCAAGTTTCGTGGTGCTCTCAGACTCGTGTCTCAGTGAGGGGGGTATGTTAGACTTTATCATTATTCCTCTATTCTATTTGTCATTCATGTATTGGTATCACTTCACACTCATCCTTCACACAGCATACACAGACATACAATTACGTAATTCATGTACTCATTCAGACACTCCTTCCTTTTTCTTCCTTAGCATTCTACATATTCACACATGCTAAGTAACTCACTCTAGCTTGAATAGGAATGAGGAGAGCAAATGAAAAGAGAAAGATCTGGGGGAGCTGGGATGTTACAGATGCTGGCTTGAGCCTAGAGGATCTGGTCAATGTCTTGACACAAATTGATCATGAACATTTGATTCAAGGCAGTGAGAACATGAGTTTTGAGCTCACAAAGGCTGGTATGGGCAATAGCAATGGCCATGTTAAGGTTGTTGACAGTGGGTTCTTTATTATTGGATGAGGCATATTTAAGGAAGGCTTTTAGATATGGTTGTAAATGTAGACTAGACAGTTGAGGAATGAGTCAGTATCAAGAATGTGATCAATGGTGGTAGCATAGTGGGGTCAGTAAGCATGAGCCTGAGGAAAACATCATTATCTTCCAAGACATTGATAAAACAATGACCAAAGGTAGGGATAACAATATTGGTGAGGTTGGTGGGGGAAGAGTATATGGAGGGAGTTAACATGGTAATGGTTGGTTGGTTGGTTGGTGGATTATTTGGAAGTAGGTTTTGAGGGGAAGGTAGAGTGGTGGGACTTTTTATAAGCATTGAGGGTTTCCAAGGCCAATTGAAGTTCTGCTTCAGAGAGCCAAGAGTTTTCTTTTGCAGAGTTTTCTTTCCAGTGAATCAGATAGTGGTGTGCTGATGAATGGCCACAATGCCATATGATGTATTCTATTTCAAAATGTTCTTTTTCTTCTATGAGTTTTGGTGGTGATTGAGGAAAGTTCCAGCAATGTATATTGTTTTTGTAATAGGGTGATAACAAAGAAGTGTGGAACATGTTGTGGATTTTCCACACTTGTGGGAGTCAGAGTTGGTAGGTAATAAGGGATAAGATGGTGGTGATGGTAAAGGGGCCTTCTTGCTTCAAGGTGAGCTTCAGGTTGGTAATGGACTGTTTGAGGTTTTTGGTTTTAAGCCAGATTTTGTCTATTTTGGTGAAGGGTGTGAAAGTCCAGGAGTTTCAGGCTTTTATGGTTTGGAAAGCTAGCTTGTGAGCAGCCAGTGTCTTATTTTGTGCAGTGGTGAGGGTGTGAAGGCATTTTACTACTGCAGGGAGATTTGTTTCCAAAATAATTATGAGAAAAGAGTGGGGTTTATATCTTATCATAAGATAGAATGGGGAGTTTCTGGTGACAGAGTGAGGGTGGTGATTGTGGTTGAATTCAGCAAGAAAAATTGTTACATGGAGCATATACAAAGAGAATCAGAACAATGGAGAAGGCTGACATTCAACCTGGTGGTGTTTGTGTTGAAGTGATTGCTCATAGTTCTTGCCTATGCTCATAACCTGTTACTTTACTGGTAGTACTGCCATACCATAGCTTTCTCTTGTCCACTATCATGAATAACCTGCCACCATCCCATTACAGCTGATCACCAATTGCAGGCTCCAATGCCTGATTTTTCAATAGTTTGAAAGGAAGTGAAGAATGTGCACAAGGGGGAAGCCTTGGCACTAGCAGAGCATTTAAGAAGCATGCAGAGGCTTAGAGAAGTCCAGGAGGAGATGTGATAGTGTTACAAATGCCCTATTTTACCCCTATTTTTCACTAATTTTCCCACTATTTTACAAGCCATATTGCATTCACTATGCAATATCTACACTTATCCTGACTTAGCATTCCTAAACAGGACTTAACCAACACTAGTCAGAACAAGTCATGAAGACAATGCACAGCAGTACAAGGCTGTGCAAATACCTGTGCTAAAGCAATACTAGATGGGTCTAAGATAGCTGTGCTCAGCTATACCTGGACAGTGCATGGCTGTGCAAACCTATGCAACCTCAAGGTAGCAGCACATCCCAGATAAGCACCTCATGGTAATCCTCATGGCTGACTCATCTGTTCCAATATGGAAGGTGAGTATGAAGCACAAGTTATAACCAATCAACACAACTTAGGAATACTGGGGCTACACAACAGATCCCAGTGTGCACCCTAGTTCTAGGAGTTCTATTAGATATGTGCATACTCCTCATGTTCACCGACACAGGATATCATAGATGTAGTATACATGAATGTAAATAATAGAAAGAGTATATAAAAGCCAAGGGTGAGCACTAGGATTTTTCCTAGTCTTGTTCTCTTGGAGATTTTCTAGTCTTATTAGTGTCTTCACAATAAGACTTACTACTTGCTCTGGTAAGCAATTGGTCCTAGTTGGGCTAGTCATTTCAGATAGTATACTAGTATTGCACAAATCAAGAATGCAATATGGTACATGCAGCAGAAGTATAAGTATCTGAGTAGTACATGAGTGAGAGAATGTGATAGAATCACATGGAAGTATTGCAGAGTGAGTCATACTACTACAGGCTGTGTGATGTAGTGGGAAGATGAGGCCATTATAAAAGAGGTGGCTGAGTAGGTAAGCTATCTGATAGAATTGCAGAGAAAGAGAAAGAACAATGCCAGGAACTTCTACCAGTAGGAACCAAAAGAATGGTTTGGGATTAGAACATGAAATGAAAATGCTGCCAGTTCAGTGATACAACAAACAGATAATGTTTCCAGCAGGGCTTAGGATACTGATGCATGTAGCAGCACAACTGTAACAGGGATGAATTGCATCCAGGATTGGTGCCATAGAAGATCTGGAGGTATATTTTGATTTCTTGATTTACTCATTCAGTCTCACCATTAGTTTGTGGGTGGTAGGCAGTGGAAAGGGCAAGTTTGTAGCCCAGTATTCTGCTGAGTTTCTTGGTGAAGGTGGAGATGAACTGAGAACCTTGGTTGGAGATAATTTTGTTATATAAGCCAAAGTGGGAGTAGACTTTGGAAAGGAAAAGAGTGGTGATACCTAAGGTATCAATGGTTTTCTTGGTAGGGCATAGAATGACCCCTTTTGTAAGCCCATGGTTGGCCACAATCAAAGGGGTATCAAAGCTGTTAGAGGGGAAAAGATCTGTAATGAGATCACAAGAGATCTGCTGGAATGGATGGGTGGCAGAGGAGAAGATCAGAGATAATGGTGTGTTGGTTTTGCTTTGCTGGCAAATTGTGCAGCCTTTGATATATTTTTGAATAAAGATGGCAAGTCTGGGCCACCAGAATTCACTGGCAATGAGTTGTTGGGTTTAAAATATCCAGGATATTTGGCTATAATGTGGTCATGGTGTTATTGAACAATAAAGCAGTGGAGATCCAGGAAGTCAGAAATATAGACTTGGTCTTGATAGATAAGAATACTAGCATCATATTGCCAGTTTGAGATGTGGAAGCAGAATTTGTTACAGTTGTGCTATTGCGTTAGTCTGTTTTTCTCTTTTCATTTGCTTACTCCGATTCCAACCCCTGCTGGGAACATTATCTCTTTGTTGTCTCACTGACCTGGCAGTGTCTTTATTCTGCCTTCTGGCCTGACACTGTTCTTCCTAGTCCTACCAGACCAGGCCCTGGACTTATTCCTTGACCTTCTCGTACATTCTACGGACAGCTCTACTCCTCTGCCACTTCTCTTATAATGGCATTGTCATTCCGCTACCTTCCCACTGACTCCTACGTATTGACTCATCCGCAGTAGTTCCATCCACTTTCATCAGGTTCTATTGCTTACGTACGATTTAGTATATACATATACCTCCACTGCATGTATAGTAGACCCTATTCTTGATCTATGCAATTTTAGCGTCATATCTTGAACTCCCCCAGATCTCTATTAGCCTCTGCGTGCTTCTGAGACACTCTGTGCATTCCAAGGCCTCCCCCTTGAGAACCCCCTTCATATACCTTTGACCTGACAACCACTTCATTGTCCACACCCTTGGATTGAACCTTGGCCACTTCCGATGTTCCAGATCCCCTTTGTGACGCTACACGTAACAGAATTTAGTGGGGAGTTCACTAGGAAGGGATTGAAGGGACTGGATGATGATGAGGTCAGACTTGAAAGATTGGACAATCTTTTTGATGAGTTTCTGGGATTGTCAAAAGTAGATAAGGTTTTGGTGGTTAGTAAATACTTAGATAGAGGAGATAGCTATTAAACTTGGGTCCTTCTAGGGGGAAGTCTGGAGTTTCAAAGGGTTGGAGGTACTGAGAGTGAGTTGGAGAGGGGTGAAAACTCTTGGCGCAAGACTTATATGTCGCACTCTTGTATTTGCAGTCCTTGGAGTCAGAGGTTAGAGAGGAGAGTCCAGAAACTCAAGTCAGAAAGGAATAGGAGAAAGTTATGTTGATATTTGAACTGAGTATCTACAGCGAATATTACAAAGTTTATATACTCTGGAGTTACACCAGATTGATAAGCCAGAATGGAGTATTATCAGAGCATTACAAATTATTAATAAGATAGAACAAGGGACTGAATAATATGGGAGTACAAATACTGGAGTATCAGAGCTGTGCGAAGCACAGGTCTATTGGGGAAGAACAGAAGTGAGACTAGTATAAATGAAATAAGTGAAAACAAGGATTAACAAAAGAGGAATGGAAATGGTCTGAGGGTCAGGTGACCTGAGAATAGGGGAATAATACTGGAGTTGGCATGGAGTTGATGAGCAGAGATCCAGAGTTGGACTTGTAAAAAGCAGCATATAACAATAGCACTGAGGAGATAATGGTGCCAGGTGAAAAGAGCTCTCATGACAGTAAGGAGTTCTCTGTTATAGATGTCATAGTTTTGTTCAATGAATTTGAATATCTGAGAGATATACAGTGACTCCAAAAACTGTTCCAATATTTGACAATAATTCAGTGTGTGAAATGTCCTGAAACACAGTGTGGGAATTATGCTTAGGTTATGGGAGAACAATTAAAGCACATACTCTTGGCTACCAAAGCGGTCCCTGGGTCATGTGATTTGGCTCAGATGCGGTTGAGATATGACCATTTTAAGACAGTGATGTCATTGGAACACTTTTTGGACTTTTGAAATGAAGTATAAAATCCTGGTGATATAAGTGGTAATTTGTTATTGTTTTGTATTACAAACAAATATACACATGTCTACATTATGTCTGAGT
>JBBPTZ010000730.1:0-15751 GCA_038094315.1 Phylloporus cf. tubipes
AGAATGGCAGTTGCTGAGCTCTCTTCGTCCGCTTGTGGTGGGGGTGCTGGCGTCGCAGTTCTTCTCTGGCACGTTTTGATAGCAGGATGGCAAACACTCGGGCATTCTCGTGCAATGGGGCTCTGGGACATCCCGAAGCAGGAATAACGCAGAAGTTGGGGACGCCGAAGCGAGCGCAGTGGATAGCAACCAACTACGATGCGGAGTTACTCCAGTCGCGGGTCTACTGTCCCTCCTTCCCGAACACTGGGAAAGTCGGATGGAGACTCGGAATGATCAGCAAGAAAGGACAACAAGTGCCAACGCTGGCCCACTTTATTCCCTGGGAGAAGACCATAGCACCCTTCGGTGGACTCCATGCCTCAGAGCGGGAGGTTCTCCGTCGCTGCCATATGTGCGCTCCCATCTCGGTCCACTGGATCTCACCAAGTCCGCAAACGGCGCACTGATTTCCGCGGACCGTACGTCTCAGCGCATTATTTCGAGTATTAGGCTATTCGGTTGCGTAGACGCCCTCTGTCCACGTCTGCTTCGGGCTTCCTCTCACCAGCCTACCTTTCTATATCTCCCGCAATCATGCATTCGGAAGGGTTTCCGTCTTCTCTTTCGAAGGCACACCTTTCGATTTCAGTCGGCGTAGTAGAATCACTCCGAGTCGTGTGGTCTAGCTCCCCGCACAGTGGATCGAGAATTATCCCAGGACCCCCCGCGGATCCCTGAGTACGTATCCTCAACTCATGCTTATATGTATCATCCTTTTGATCGGGCCGTGAGTCTTCGCGTTGCCAGTCCCCCCGACCTTCCTCTGCCCTTGGGTGCAGACACCGTCGTCGTGTTTCCTGGTCTGACCCAAAATCCTGCCATCCCACCCTCCTCTGGTTCTCGCGTGCTTACACCCGCGCATGCTTTGATGGTCCATTCCGAGATTCTTATACACTAGGTTCTTCCCTTCCGCTCCACATCTCGTCCCTCATGAGTACTTCGCCTACTCATACCCTGTCCCAATGCGCGACCGTAAACAACAGCGCGGAGGCACTCAACGAGGAGAAGACGGTGGTTGGTTGTCCCACTTCATCACGTATACCCCCGGGAGCTTGTTCCAAGAACCCTCAGGCAGACTCTGTTCAAAATGAACAACCCGCAGTCGTTGTCTCCCGTCTCCGCTTCTTCTTGATCATGTCCAGCTTGTGGATTGGTAACTTCACGGCCTACCTTAACGAATCCACGTCGACCACTGCCATGCATGTCATCAGTGCAGACTTTGATGCGCTCGCCAACCAGAATTGGCTCGCAACGGCATACCTCTTGGGCTTCACCGTCACGCAAACCCTTCTCGGAAAATTTAGCGATATCTTTGGTCGCGCTCAGGTCTTGCTTGGAACAATGCTTATCTTTGGAGCTGGGACTCTGTGGTGTGCGTTAGCCACGGTGGGTATCTTGCCCATTGTCGATCGTGTTGAACGTTGTTTGACACGCACGGTCCAAGTCTATGAATTCCTTGATTGGAGCACGTCTTCTTCAGGGTATCGGCGCTGCTGGGAGACAGTCTGTTGGAGTTATCATCGTTTTGGATCTGACGACGGCTGACACGCGAGGGCTATGGCTTGGTTTTTTCAATCTCGCCTCTGCCGTTGGTCTGGCCATAGGACCTGTCTTGGGAGCGGTCATATCCGTCGACACCAATTGGAGATGGTTATTTTGGATAACGTTGTTTCTCATTGGTTTGACTCTGGTCATCGGGTCGATGAGCCTTCACTATCCTGTCCCGCACCGACAGCAGCGCGACGGCCTCCTTGCGCAATTGCGAGAGGTAGACTACGTTGGTTGTTTTCTGGTCGTTGCGATGTCCGGTATGATTTGCATTGCGATAGAGATGGGCGACAAAATGTTTCCCTGGAATGTAAGTGTCCCAGATCCAAGGGTTTGACGCTCATCGACGTTTTCGTCAGTCTACGCCCATCATTTCCCTATTCATCGCCGGGTGCTGTCTCATCCCCGTATTCGTCTACTACGAACTCAAAGTAGCCGAGCATCCCGTTGTCGACATCAGCCTGTTTAGGATACCAAACATTCCCATCGCATGTCTCATCAACTTTCTCACCGGCGCAGGGTACTTTGGGTGTGTCTTCTTCCTCCCTCGTTACTTCATCGACGTCAAAGGATCCAGTCTGGTAATGTCGGGAATCCAAATGTTCGGATTGATCCTGACTCTGGGCGCTTCATCGGTCCTCGGTGCCAATATTTTATCGCTCACTGGCCAAGTACGACTCATAGGAGTCGTCGGGGGTCTGTTGTACGCGTTGGGCAGCGGGTTGATGCTTGACGTGGGGCGCTATACGCCGGTCTCGCGTGCCATCGGATACTCCGTGTTCACAGGCATTGCGTCTGGGCTTCTCTACCAACCCTCGCTGGTGGTTGGACCCATGTCAGTCAAGCCGCATCAAATCGCCGGTATCAGTGGTTTCTTGTCGTTTCTTCGGACGTTGGGTGGGACGTTTGCTACCGCACTTCTTACGGCCGTCTATGAGACCAGTTTCACACAGTCTCTCCGAGGACGCCTCCCCGCTTCGCTCGTGGACCAGGGCCTAGGGCTAGCGGACAATCACGCGCAGTATCCTCAGTACGAAAATCAAATCCTGGATGCGCTCGTCAAGGCATATCACCTTGGCACGATTCCCGCCATCTGTTTCGGCGTCGTGTACGCCATTGCAGTGGTCATGCTTCGAAACGTAGACTTTATTCCCGCTTGGAAACGAAGACGGATAGCAGCTAGGCAGAAGGCCTCTGAAAAGGTCTGATTTCGTCGATGCTTTGACAGCGTCGTTTTTTTTTTTTGCATACCTTACATTTCTGGAACTAGTTTTCCTCATTGTCACATTGGCACCATTTTCCATTTTTCTTTCTTTTTCTCAGTTCACAATGTCTTATTACTACATGCCGCACGACTTGCATTGGACGCTTTGAAGCACGACCGATATGATCCCTCTTCAGCCTTTTTCTTTCTTTCCTCGTGGCGTGTAGAACGATGGTCGTCCAATTGGATCCCACCACCACCACTGATCAGTCCACGTAGACTAAATTATCCATTCTGCATGCATGACCGATGGACCAAGGCTGTCGGGCATGACGTCAATTGCGACGTTTACAAGGCAGCATGTTACTTGCCAGACGTACTACGTGTGGTCCGTGTACTATCTACTACGGGGCAATGTCCGCTCGAACCACGCCCCCCCCAAGGGCCAAGACGGGCGGAGCGCCGGTAAAAGCGTGTTTTGATGGCAAGGTGGCCCAACAATTCTACGGTTGGCCACAGCTTCACCGAGAACGCGAGTTGCGGCCGGAGCGCCGTCCTGGCAGGCTTTTCCCACTGATGGCCCATGGACATTTTGTTCATCATCCTATGGCATTGTGGGACATGACAGGATCCATACATCAGGCGATCGGATCCGCCACGGCCCCCCGGGCCCATGATATGGTCACGGTCTAGTACTTTTGATGTATACGGCGCGTGTGATGTATGTATCATCCTGCAAGCTGCAAGTTTGATCGTGGCGCGGCCCGGGTGGTTGGACTGTCACCAACACCGACACATGAGCGATTTCCCTGGATATGTATGCCTATTTGAATGATGCATGGGGTCGTTCGCGTCAAGTGAGATCGTCCAGCGTATCCACCGTGAGTGACTCGGAGTCCGAGCAAGTCCGCTAGCAACGCCCCCATCACTGTGCAGGAGTGCGGACCGTCGATAACATGGTGTCTCGTAATGGCGTTCATAGACTCGGCCTAGAACTAGAACGTTAGAACTGCGGACAATGCCGACGAGTCGCCATGAGTCAAAGTGGCATGTACGATGATGATCATCAACAGCCTTCGTTCTGCGGCACGTTCGAAGCGGTCCTCGAGTCCAAACGATAAAGAAAAAAGGAAAAGGAAACCACAAAAGAAAAAAACCTCAGAGGAAGCGATGTCGGGCAGAGGGCATTTCATTATTCATTTCGTTCGCGCAGACTCTAACTCGACATGCAATGTGCCACATTCCTACATACATTCCAGATTTGCAATGACTACGTCCCATCGGCATACAACGCGATGACCGATCGCGGCTGGCAGTACACACCAAGTGGCGTGTACTGGATGTCAGGGAAGCTGCGTGATCCAGTGAGCAACCCGAGGAGCGGAGTTTGGCGTGATAAGTCAACGAACCCGAATGCACTCGGTCCCCCGAGCTCGAGTCCCCTTTGGGTATTCGTCCATTGAGGGGCAGCCGTTATCCCGAGGACCAACACCCTGAGTCCATATTTATACTGCGGAGTGCCCAGCGCCGACCCACTCTGGGCATCGAGCACAGCGATGAGATCTGGCACGGTGGCTAGCATCTGTTCGGCAGCATGCCATCAGAACGTTTTTTGTGCGGCGAGATAAAATCAGCGGTACGGAACCGTTGTTTGGCCATCCTTGGCTGTGTGCTCCGCAAACAGGTTCTCGTTCTTGAAGGGTATGGACAAGGTTCCGTTAAACTTTGCCTCGGCTTTGTCCGCATCGTCCCCTGCATCTTCGTCCGCGGACAGAGAAGCGATGACGACCTCTCCTATCGTATGTCCTTTATACAATCTTGGATATCGTGAACTTTTGATAAGGGACCATTTTTGGGGTGGACATACCTTCGACGAACGTCGATAATCTTTCCGCTGAACAGCACTTTTGCTGTTTTGGAACCCCCGACAGCATCGACGACGACTTGTCCAATCTGATCAAGGTTGGATTGCTTTCGCGCCAGAGCGATGGCGCGTCCAATGTGCCAGCTCAATGACACCGTGTTGACGATCATGGAAGCCCCTAGGTCCTTGACTCGCAGGGGACGACTAGCCAGTCCTACGAACGTCCTGACATTTATTGAGACAGAGGCGATCGGTGACGCCTATGGTAACTCACCCCATCTCGATACAGGCCGCTCGCGTCGCCGCATCAACGTCGGCGTCCCTTTTCGCTTTCGTCATAAACTTTGCGGCGCGATGAGGGCCAGAATCTTCGGGATAAGCCTAAAAAAAGGGACAGGACTGACCATGACGTTACCGTCCCCGCTCGATATGGCGCACGGAAGAAGGCTAGCCGCACGACCCGATTCGTCGTACACATTGGCTGTCGTTTGGTGCCACTGCATAAATCCTTTAATTCATTGCGTTCTCGGATGAAACGAGCGCCTACGGTTGGATATGCGCGACCCTGAAGAATGGACCTGTCACCGAGGCTTGCGGGAGGGGATCATCGTTACATACCATGAAATCTCCATCGACGATCGGAATGTCATAATTCTTTGTGGCGGCAGTGATCATCTGGACGGGATGTCAGTCCGAGATGGTGGGATAGCGAGCGATTCACGTTGATCATCCCGTTTCCCCCTCCGATTTCTACCGCGCAAAGAACATCAGGTTTCGTTATCTGTGAACCCGAATGAGACGCAGCCGCTATCGATATTATGACAGTACGTACCCCCATGAACGCCCATAGATCAGCACTCGCTTCGTTGTACCTGTGAAAAGGTTTGCAAAGGGGTCCTAAATGCGCGGACACACATACTCGTTTCCAAGCAACCTCTCTGCACACACCTCAGGGCTGCCCAACGCCCCACCCCAGCCAATGAGGGCATCGGGTGCGAGAGAACCTGAATCGATGACACGGATGACTGCTCCCGCGCGCACCATCTCTCTTAGCTCCAGGAATACGTGCAACGGCGAGCCGCCACCACCACAACCCAGAACATAGCATCCATCCGATATCCACTCGAGGTCGATTTCAGACAAGAACCACTGATCATCCTTCACTTTGGGTCTGTATGAAGGGATATCTAGAGGCGAGTCTAATGGAGAAGGCTTTCCAGATACGGCTTCCGATGACGTTAGGGAGACTTCTATGGTATTCTCACCCGTTTGATTTGGGTTGGCATCTGCGTCGTCTATCTCGTCTGGGACCGCATTTCCACACCAGTCACCTGCAGCTTTGACGTAGAAGCGACATCTTCCGGTGGTATATGCGATGGGTATCACCTCGCTTTCTACAATGGAAACACGACCCGGAGCAGCACCAGAAGCCACTGCCAAAGCGATGGCCTTGGCTTCCATACTTTTCTTGACTTCAGGCACAGGCGTGGACGAAACATCCTCAAACGAGTCGACCATACCAGATATCTGCCACCGATAAGCGCGTATGACGAGTCGGAGCCAGAGTCCTTACCTGAGCGATAGCAGCACCGACAGCGTTTGCGACGTCAAAGTGCGGGAATCTATGCACTCGGCTGACCCCAACTAGTTGGTCTGGTGCCAAAATAGAACCTCCGCCGACAAGGTAGACGGGGATGTCTGCCACTGACGTCTTCATTGCGTCGAGTGTATTCTGCAGCATGTTCTTGATCACCTTGCGTGCGCCGTCGATAACGGAGTGGTCAAGGTCCGCTACGCGGGAAACATCCCCAATGGACGCCTGTCCAGCGGCGACGGCGATGTCTGTAGCAGTAAGGACTGTACCGTTGAAGACACGAGCTTCGGAAGTGATTCTGTGGCCGACTGAATCTGGTCCGATGGTTACTCGTTTGGAATGAGAATCCTGGCGGACGAGAGAACCACCTCCGAGGCCGATGCTAAAAGGGGTGATGAACGAAGTTTGTAGGGGAGAAATGCGTAATTACCTGGTGACATGCGGCATTGAGAAATTCAACAAGACCCCGCAGAGTTCATGACACGCTGCGGCTTGGCGAGGGAAACCGCTGGGCCTTGAAACGAGGGCGTCAGAACCTGGTGAGGCTACTGGAGATGGACACGAACAGAAGGATTCCGATATCGGTCTATGAATTGCATCCGTTATAGAGGCCGAGAAAGGAAGAGAACAAGGACGAACTGTGGTGCCTCCTATATCGACGACCAGGGCGGATTCTTTGGAGATGTCGGACTGGAGCGATGCAAGAAACGCGGCACCCCTCATTGAGTTTGTGGGACCAGAGGAGCTAAGAAGTTGATCCGAGAGATGAAACTCTGGGGATGCAGGGGACGTACAAGGTTCGAATGGGTAAATTAGCTGCCTGCGCGCAATTGAGTAAGGTGCCGTCGTTGCTCGTAATGAAGACAGGGCATGTTAGGTGCAATGCACGGGCGGCCTTCTGGAAGCCAACGACTGTCTTCTTGGCATATCTGAGAAGGGATGCATTGAGGATGGTAGCGTTCTCGCGTTCGAGGAGGCCAATGTGAGCCACGTCCTTTGAGCAGACGATGTTGAGGTGTGGTAGTCTTGCACGGAGTATGGAAGCGACGCGTTCTTCGTGTTTGAGGATGGAATCGATGGGAGCGAACACCGATATGATCGCGACTGCTTGGACGTTCTTTGGGTAGGACTTGGTAAAACGTCAATTATGGCAGGTGAAAGACGGACCTCTCTCTCGATCACGTCGCAGGCGGACGCGATCTCGGTGACATTGACACTCGCAATTTCGCTTCCATCGATTTGGAGTCCACCAGAGACGAGGAAACAGGGTCCCTTTAAAACTGGAGCAAGCTGACGATGGTCGTCAGATGGGGACGATGTACGTACGATTTTTCAGGTCGGGTGGAAATCCAACAAACGGGGGGGTTCCGTGTGTGAACTGACCACAGAGGCGGATGACGGCGACGCGATCGAGGCGCTGACGATTTCTCTCGACGAGGGCGTTTACAAAATGCTACAGGGAATCGAGTACTATGGTAATAATTTTTTTCAGTGACTTACGGTGGTCCCGATGGCGATTGCCTGGATATCGGAGGCATGTGGGACCCGGTCGAGGACAGACTGGATAGCACGCTGGATGCCTTGGGTGACATCCGCCGTGGTCGGGCTCTTTGCGGACGCGAGCACTCTCTTCTCTGAAATGTCTAACAACACGGCGTCGCTAAAAAGACCTTTTAGCTGCTCGAAATCGCCAACGTCGCATGTCTTTCGTACGTGTTCGTTCCTCCGACGTCGACGCCGAGACGGACAGTCATGGTTGGGTGATGAGAAATAGTTTCCTAACTAGGCAATAGGGTGGTTGAATTAAAAAAAGTCTTTCTGGTTGCGTTTTTGCATGAAAAAACGAGATGGCGAGCGCGTCGGACGGTCTCAGCGCGGTCTCGCTGCCTGACATCTCCCCGAATCCCTTAGCATCCCCCTCAGAGCGTAAATTCCATCTCCAGCTCCTCCTCGACAACAAGGAGAAACAACTACAGCAGGCAGGCGCACTCGGCCAGCGCGTCCTCGCTCAACAGATCGAACTCGAGGAGAAGATCCGTCATATTCAGGATTTCGACGCAGAACGGGGTGACGATGAAGATCTCGACGCAGAGGCAAGAGAGCGCTACCGCGAACTCGCAGACACCATCAAGGATTGGGACCTCGAAAACGCTCAGCTTTCGAGTGCATTCGGTCCAAAGGTGCACCCTCTTTTTCACCCCGTCGCTTCACACATGGCTCACTCCCAGATAGCGTCCTGCAGACGACACGCTTTCGCCCGCAATCCCTGTAAAAGATCTTCCGCGTGATGAACCAGAACGCTCCAAGACCTCTTCCTCTTCCGCCGCCCAGTCTCGTCGTGCCAAAAATGCGGCCCACAGAGCAGACGACGTCGGTGCGTCGCTTCCGCTCCATCCCCACCTCTCAATTCACGCCTTCGTCTAGAATTCGCTTTCGAAATCGGTAGCGGCTTGCTCACCGAGGTTCGACGTCTCCAAAGCCTTCTCGGCGAACGCGACAAGGCAATCCAGGACATGAAAGAGGAAAAGGACGACCTCGAAAAGAGCATCGAGTCCCTTCGCACAGCCCTCCGCTCACAAGAGCAAAGCTCGGGTACGTATCTCACTATCCCCGTCTGGGTTTCATCCGACGCCAAACCCCACCAGACAAATTCAAGGAGGAGAATTGGAACCTCGAAGTCACTTTGCAAGAGCTCCGCGCCCAGTTATCCGATTCCCAAAGCACAGCCCAGAGATTGGAATCAGAGCACAAACGGCTCACCAAACTGCTCAATACCACACGCGAATCGAATGACCAACACAAGAACGAAGCAGAGCGCACAAAGACGGCATTCGACGCGTTCAAAGCCAAACATGACACCGAGTTTGCTCAGGCACGGAAGCACGCCGCTGGCTTGCAGCGCGACAAATCCGACCTGCAGTCCGCCGTCGACGCTCTGAAAGCGGAAGTCGCCAAAGCAAACAGGAGGCTTGGTCCCAAGTTTGGATCACCGCTCACTCCAGGTGCAGGGGATGCCAAGGACTTTTTGACACCTACCGTTGACGAAGATGATGTGTTCTCTACGGGTGGCGCATCTACGAACAGGAAACGCCAGGACACGTCAGTCGTATTCCAGCCGGAATCTTTCGATGACCTTGCCGACGTTTCTCCCGACCCATCGCCCTCACGGCCGTTCCATGCGTCAAGTCATCCCAACAAGGAAATAGAGGCACTCCAGCAGAGACTCTTCCACGCCGAGAGGCAGATCAAGACACTCAAGGGCTCCCTTCATCGCGAGAAGGAGATGCGCATGGATTACAAGCGTAAACTCGAAGCCTCGCCAGGGTTTGTTCACGACGAGGATGAGCCACCGGAGAGCGAATTGTTTGAGGACGTCGAGGTACTGGCACCGTCTGCTAATGCCAAGCTACGGCACAAGCCCACTCCCTTCCGCCGTGGTGCAGGCCGTGGTCGGAGGGGCCGTGGCGGCACTTCACTCGTCGAACGGTTTGAGAGAGCCAGTCGCAATCTATCACCAAACGGCGCCGACGCACTCGGTATTAAATCGACACCCCCCCACACCTTGTCAATCCCGGGTACTCTCCACGACCAAGAAAGCGGTACCGATGACTTTGACACGTCGGACGATGACCACGACGACGAACAACGTGGTCTGGAGGTTTCACAGCCCGCTCTCACTTCCAATCGCACGAGTGTCGATGGAATGGATCCCGCTTTTGCTAATGTGCTCCGCAAGGCTGGATCGCACAGTTCGTTGCAGTCCCGCACCAGTCCTCTCCGTCGTTCCCTTCTCTCGCGCAGTGGGCGTGGCGGTGCTCCACGCCGTCCGCGCGGTGGTGCCGCATTCCAGGAAGCACGACCGCCTTCGCTCATCGGGCAACCTGAAGCGTTGTCTGAAGCGCTCTCGGCAGAGTTGGGAATTGGCATGACGAGCGTTGTTGAAGACGACATCCTTGACGAGCGGGAGACCAAGGAGGTAGAGTGCCAGACCGATGAGGGTGAAGTAACCTTGTTCGTCCCTACTCTTCCGCCTGTTACGACCGAGATTGGTGTACAGGCTGAAACTGGGACGGTCCCCTTACTTGACATGTCCTCTCAGACGGACGAGGCCGTCCTCGAACATTCCGACATTGCTGTCCAGCATTTCCCCGCCGGAGAGGGTGTCCAAGCAGGCATTCAGACGTCTCCTCTCCCCCTCCATTCTTTCCGTCCCGTCTTTTCCCCTACGCCGCGTCGCACGACCCTCACTCAATCCGACTTTACCCGATCTTCGGACGATGGCAGCGGAGATTTGACCGTGCGGAATGACCGCATGCCTGGTACCCTTTCCACCCCCAACGAGTCCGCGTACGACTCTGAATCCGATATCGACGACTGCGCAACCGAGACGGGCGCCGAGACGGAGGACGATTACCAAGATGCGCGAATGAGTATTGGGATGACGACGCCTTCCGAGTCGCGCGAGGACTTCCACTCGATGTTGACGATCTCGGATAATGATTATTCCGAGAGCGACGAGGACAGTATCAAGGTGTCGAGGATCTCGAGTCGGGCAGGTTGGTCGTCTGTGGCGTCCTTTACGGATCAGATGGAACCCGAGTCGCCGAGGATGCCCATCGAGTACGACGAAAAGGGCGTTGGTGCCATGTTTGAAGACGTCAAGATCGTCGAAGTCATCAAGGAGATCGAGGTCGTTAAGGAGGTGATCAAGGAGGTGGAGGTCGTCAGAGAAGTGATCAAGGAAATCGAGGTCATCAGAGAGGTGGAGGTGATCAAGGAAGTCGAGAAGCCTGTCGAGGTTTACAGGGAGGTCGAGAAGCCCGTCGAGGTGCTCAAGGAGATTGAGAAGCAGGTTGAAGTGGTCAGAGAGGTCGACAGACCAGTCGAGGTCATCAAGTACGTCGAAAAGCCGGTCGAGGTCGAAGTCATCAAGTACGTGGAGAAACCGATCGAGGTTGAGGTCACCAAGTACGTCGAACAACCGAAACCGGAGATCCGGGAAATGTCAATCCAGACGGACGCCCCGAGACCTGTTACTCCACCCGCCACTGCATCCCCCGTTCCACTCTCCACACCTTCGTCAGGACAACAGGATGTATCGAGTTCGTCCATCACGCCGCTGGCACATCCCGCCGCCCCAGGAACACCTATAGGTCTCTACAGGGTCGGAACAAGCGGGCAGCAGTTCCAATTCGTGGCGGCCTCACCACCAACCTCGGGACCATCTTCTCCTGTAGCCTCCATCCGAGATTCCGTGGTCGCAACATTCAACATGATTCAGTCGCGCGTATCGCAATCTGAACAACGAAAATCTGTTGAATCCACCACTTCTACGATCGCCGAAGATCCTGCGAAACGAACTCGCACGTCATCAAATGTTCCCTCAGTCGTCGACAAGACGCGTCCGCCTACGATGGCTTTGCCTCCGCCACCCCGCCAACCGCCCCCACCTACCAGTATGCCTCCACCGTCGTTCGTACCCGAGAGAAAATTCCCAACAACCTCGTCTGCTTCGGGCGATGCACCTCCGCCGAGGCCAACGTCACCCCCACCAGCAGAGCTCATTCAGCGTGCTACCACCCCGACGTTTGGTGCAATGCTTTCCGTCAACAACAAAGGGTCGTATGGTCCGAGACAGCACGGGTCGAGTATGCCCCCTTCGTCGAACATCCGCCAGCTGCCATCTACCAGCAGCTTCCGGTCTGCCGCCAATGCCGCCGCACATGCGCAAAACTCGCACCCACCCTCTGGGTTACCGTCCTGGGGAGTTCGGGAGAAGGAACGCAGGGAACTGTCCAGTACTTCTCTTGCCTCGGGTAGCGCACTCTCTCCGCGGTCGTCGATGTCGTCGGACCACAACCCGTTCGTGAACCGCGGGCACATCCAAGGCCCGTCTGCGATTTCTGCACAGAGTGCGGACCAGATGGGCGGTGCGACGGATCCCAGTATTATCCATGCCATTACTCAGACAATGATCGGAGAATTCTTGTACAAGTACACTAGGCGCGCGATTGGGAAGGGACACGGAGAGAAGCGGCACAAGCGTTTCTTTTGGGTGCACCCGTACACCAAGACGTTGTACTGGAGCTCTGCTGACCCCGGCTCGTCGAACGTGTCAGAGTCGAGTGCCAAGAGCGGTAAGTTCGTTTTTGCGTGCGGCGTGATGGGTTTCCGTTGAACAGTTGATTGATACGGTCTAATTCGTAGCATACATCGAAGGCGTGCGTTCAGTTCTGGATCCCAACCCCATGCCCCCTGGTCTATATCAATATAGCGTGGTGATCTCGACTGCTCAGAGGGAAATGAAAATCACTGCGCCCACCAAGGAACGTCACGACATTTGGCTAAATGTGGGTTGTCTATCTTGGCTCCGCGCTTGACAGGTTTCTGATGGATTGATCATCAGGCGCTCAAGTACCTTTTAGCGCGTCCTAACCCTGCTGCTGTAGCAACCCCAGGTCGCAACGAGAATGGCTTGGCTCCCGCGAGTCCCATGTCCCACAGCGCCGAGTTCACGGATGACGACCAGCGCCAACTTGTCGAATCGAGCCCCCAAAGCCAGCGAAGCGGTCGGAGCAGCCACAATGGCGGCACATTCAACACGACGCCCCGCGGAAAGCGGAGTCGCTCCCAACTTTCCGTCAGAGGTTCCGTTGGCAAACGCGCTGGGACGCCGGCGGCAGAATACCTCCGGTGGGCCGCACCAGAGAGCCCGTACAGCCCAAGCCGGTCGTTTGAGCAAGTGTTGTCGGGGAACACGGGGAACGGGCAAGACGACGAGGAGCTCGAGTTTGAGCTGCATGGCGGGTCGCACTCGGACGATGGTTTTGAAGGCCTCGAAAACGTGCGCGCGTGTTGCGACGGGCGGCACACTGTTGGACCGACTGGGCACCATCACCATCCTCATCCTCACGCGCATCCGCATCACGAGGTCAATGGACCTGCACGGCCCGTCTCGCCCGCTTGGTCCCTTCGATCGCGCACGGGGAGTACGCACTCGCACGACACTAGTACGGGTGGGCTGTTCTCCTGGGGTCGTGGCGACGATGGTAAACTCCGATTTGGCTCACGACGATCGGCAAGGACGGTCAACACGGTCAACTCTGTCAACACGACCGGAGATCGATGACGTTTTTTCTTTTCCTTTCGTATCTCTCACCCGCCCACATAATTACCATACCGCACGTTTTTGCTCACTGCCCTATTGCTCTTTTTTTACGTTACAAGGATCGGTGTCGCTGTTTTTCTTTTTTCTTCTTCCGTCCTAGCTTACCGCTCAAACCGTCTTGAGCCACCCTACGCTCCCTTGGTAATTCTTGCTATTTGATCTTCGACACGCGGTCGTCGACATACCACGCTCCCTCTTTCCTCTCCGCGTGTATAGTATGCATTTTTCTCCCCCCTTCTCGCTCTGGATTGTTTTTCCTTTCTGTTACCTTATCCTCGCACACTCGTTTAGTATGCATTCACCGGACTCGTACGATCCACCTATCGTGTCATCCATTCGTTCATTGTGTAAATTTACCCTTTATGATATCCATTCATCCATCTGCAGCGCAAGTAAGTTTAGGCTGGCGTACGAGACGGGGCAAGAAAGCGAAGCGGTAACCGTAAGCAAAAAAAAGCGAGACAATAGTCCATGCAAAATATCATTAGCGAATAACAACAAAACCGTGCGCGCGCGAGACGTTTAGACGACTATCTCGTCGACCTTGGAACGGTGAATACAAAAGCCCTGTGCACACGGTCCTCGTTCAGTACGCGCACACGAAACGGGGGAGGGATCGGATCGGATCGCGTACCGGTGTCACCCACTCTTTACATCCGCAACATACGCCCGCCCAATCGTAGTTGCCAATCTTGGCGCCGCATTTCTTGTTGGGGCACACGATCTTGCCGGCGAGCTCGCCGCTCGCAAGTATCGGTTCCATCCACTTCATCTACATAAAACGCCATCAACGCGTAGAAGGGGAAAAGGCACAAGGGGGAACGTACCGGTTCCACAAAGTAACCCGAACATTTCGGGTTGATCAAGATCGGTGGGCTCAGTGCGGCCTTGGAGCCGTTCAGGCCTGTCATGGTCAGATTCGCCGCGGTGCGCAACGCGGCGAGTTTGGGATTGGACGAGAGTTGCGCTGCGAGGTCGCCGCTGCTCGGGTGGGGGGTGAGTGGTGGCGGGGATTCAGTGCGCTTGGGGGCGTCGGACGATGGAGCGACGTCGCCTGCTATCGTTTCCTCGGATGACGCGTTCGCGTCGCCCGTCATGCTCTCCTCGAGCGCATGCGATAGATCACGGCCGATTCCCTCCATCGAAAGCGGAGAGGGTCGAAAGGGTAGTGATGCCCGGCGTGGAGGCAGGCCAAGCGCCGTGGCGTTGCCGTTGCTCGACCCGTTGGACGGTTTATCGCCGTCCGACTCGTCCACGTCGTCTTCGTCTGTTTCTATGGCAGACATAGAGAGGGATTCGAGGAGTCCGCGGCCGCCCAGTGCGGCCACGATGGCTGTGCGGCCTTCGGCGACCCCATTGGACACCGAGTTGATCCGCGAGCGGGGTTGGGACACAGATGGGCGGCGGGAGATGGTGACGTTCAAGCTGGTAGACGGGCGGCGGGAGCGGGGTGCAGGTAGAAGATCGTTGGAGGGGCGACGCGATGCGACGGGGGATAGGGAAGGGAGCGCTGGCGTCGATGGGCCGAGTTGACCATGGTCGAGCATGTGTTCGCGGGTTGCTAATTCCTGCCTAAACTAGGTCTTAGTGGGCGGTTGCGAGTATAGAATGATTCGTGTACCTGCACATCTTGCATCGTATTCGTCTGCTTGGAACGATGACAGGAGTGTTGGTCGCCGAATCGGAGGGAGACTGGGGATGCTTTGCAAACATGTCGCCTGGCGGGGCAGAGCCATCGCCATCTAGGATAGATCAACACGATCCCACGTGGACGATGAATTGTAGGGATGTCACTGACTCATGACTTCGTCGGTTGCCCGCTCCATATAAAACATCCGAACAGGCTTTGACCTGCGGGATATCTTGTAAGATGCCTGGTGGAATACTTCGAGCTGCTGGAGAAAGCCTTCGTTGGGTCTGATCTTGTCAGAGTATGGCGCGCAAAGATGACATGAGCTCACTCGGTGAGCGGGCGCACGGTCTTGATCATGTCGAGCGCCGCGGACGGATCTAGTTTGCGTGAATACATCAAGTAGGCTGCGACAATGGTGGCACTGCGGCCTGCAAGTTGTTGGTTTCTACCAAGGATATTGATCCGGAGGACTCACTGATACCGGCTTGACAGTGTACAAGGACACCACGACCCTTGTCGAGTTCCTTTTGGATGAAGGAAATGGAAGGCAGAAAGTGGACGAGGACGTCTTCGTCTGCACTATCATCGATGTTGATTTGGTACTTGTTAAACGTCTGGATGGAAGCAGAGTCGTGGAGGGTCGACGAGGGTGAAGCAAGAACGCACTGCGTTGATGGTAACCTTTCTTCGCATTGCAG
>JBBPTZ010000731.1:0-15747 GCA_038094315.1 Phylloporus cf. tubipes
CATTCGAATGCGGAGGAAAACTTGAAACGGAAGGCCGAGGACAGTTCCAACAAAGCGACGAAAAGGCTCAAGGTCTCCGTTGGAACGGCAGTAGACCTCTGCGACTAAATACTTTCACGCATGTTTCTGCCGTGTCGTATAACGAACCTGTGACTCTGCTCGTGATAATGACGACCCTGTTGTCAGTCAATGTCCCCGAATCTCCAAACTCGTCTTTGAGAAGCGCGAGCCGGGAGGTATCGAGGGGATGGTGGTCATTGCTCCTAGAAATCTAGTGAAAACGGGCCGCCAGTTGATATTTTCTTTACTGACTGCAACAGTAAGTATGCTGAAGAAAAGTTAAATCAAAATGAGTCAACTTGTGCCCGACTCAGTGGCTCCAAATCGTCATGGTAGTCTATGGATGTGACTTCGAAAAGTAATTTCCTGTAAATATACGACGATCAGTTCCGCGTCAGCGTCGAGCGAGTATTCGCCGACGGCGGGCAACCACACTTCTACTTCGTCGCCCGCGGAGAAGCTGAATCAATGATGCTGTCGGATCTACTTGTCGAATTTACTAGCCTGGGGCCCTATCAAAGTGCCGAGTGAGCATTCCCAAACGATAGTCCACGGAGCAGGTACACGGGGGAAAAAGCTAAAATCAGGACCCAACTAACACGGAAGGGAAATAAATGTAGTTTTCTGAATATCTAGAACCACAGACGGAGATTCACCGTTGACGAATCTAGATCGTAACACATGTTCCGGGATCAATGGTATATCGGGTCGAATGCCCGGCTGTTTCCAGAAGATGATTAGCCAGATACTTCAGTCGCATATCATTTCCGAAGTTCGCTGAACGAGTAGTCAAAAGGTCTTTGCAATATGATGTATGTACGTGTAGCTTTGGTGGTGAATCGATACGCAGGTAGGCTGCAGGCAACAGCTCGAAGTTCACGAATTGTGATTGGCGCAGACGAGCTCGAAAAATGCAATTGAATATAAACTTACTGCTCCAGCTTTGTTTCTCATTCGAAGTGGTTTCCGGTCCGACCAGAGTTTAACGCCTTCGGATAGCTCAGGTGGATTGTATATGCGCGGGTGGATGACTGTAGTCCCCGAAAAAGAGGCCCAAACAACTACAAGTAGAGTCCCTCCGGAGTACCCTCGTTCTTTCTGTATAGTACCTGCCAGAGGCAATGAGATTCTTGTCACAAACTTTTTCAAACCACGCACCTTTTCCCTTGCTGTGGTAAAATCGGCTTTCGTAACCCGCATTCGCCGTTCTCTCAGCGCAAGTAAACCTGCTTCCGTGCAGACTGCCTTGATATCGGCACCCGAGAGATCATCTTTCGCCATAACGAACTCCTCCAGGTCAACATCGTCACTTAGGCTCATCCGGGATGTATGTAGCCTGCGAGGAACATGTAAATAGCGCCAAGGAGGATAAAAAAGTACAACGTGCCGGAATATATGCCGCTTTGTTTTAACGTCTGGCAGAGGAAATTCGATTTTTCGGTCGATGCGACCAGGGCGAATGAGAGCTGGATCAAGTGTTTCGATCCTGTTGGTAGCCATGATGACTTTGACATCACCACGTGTATCGAACCCATCGAGCTGATTGAGCAATTCCAACATCGTCCGCTGGATCTCACGCTCTCCTCCCGAAGTCGAATCATATCTAAAAAGGACTCTGGTCAAGATGGACAAGAAGATGCGTGAATGTCACCTACCGCTTGGTACCCACGGCGTCGATTTCGTCAATGAATACGATGCTTGGGGCGTGTTCTTCTGCTACCCGGAACAATTCCCGTACGAGTTTTGGTCCATCGCCGAGGTATTTCTGAATGAGCTCGGAACCGACGACGCGCAGGAAAGTGGCGGAAGTCTGATTTGCAACAGCCTTGGCAAGGAGAGTCTTTCCCGTTCCGGGAACGCCATAAAGGATGACACCCTTTGGTGGTTTGATGCCCATTTCCTCGTAGAGTTCTGGGTGCGTCAGTGGAAGCTCAACAGATTCCTACAGGAGATTTAGCAAACAGTCCAACGCGCTATGCATTGCGCCTACCTTGATTTCTTGTATTTGTTGTTCGAGACCACCGATGTCAGCATAACTCTCCGTTGGGGCTTTCTCGAGCTTCATTACACTGACCAAGGGGTTCGCGTCGTCTTCCAGAACACCAACGACTGCCTGATTCTTGTGATGCAATAATACTGAGCATCCAGGTTCGATGCGGTCCTTGTCTACAAAGCTCATGATTGGTACATAGGACTCTGGCCCAGACGCGGTGCTGATGATCGCATGGTCGTCGTCGATGATCTCCTCTAGTGTCCCCACTGCCATGGGGGTTCCACGCAGATCATCGACTTTGGATCTTTCGTCCAGATTCTTCTCCTCTCTAGATGATTCGGGCTTCAAACGTTCTTGGTTCTGGATGAATTCTTCCTCGAGGAGAAGATAGTCCTGAATGCGCTCCATTTTAAGGAGGCGGAGACGACATCGCGTGCTCGGATAGATGGGAGGAAGCTTGGACGCCGTTGCGGGGCCGCGCTTTTTCTTCTTTCCGACCCGGGTTGGGAGAGGCGGCTCCCATTTCTTCTTCTGTGGCTGGTCTTTCTTCTCCTTGCTGTCTTGGTTCTGACCCTGGCCTTGACCAGCGCCGTGCGGTAGGCCTGAAGGCGCGTTTCCCTACGAGCGACGTCAGCGAAACGTACGGCGCCGAATGTTGTTACGGTGCACACCATCGTCGAGCGGATGAGAGATTCGACGCGTCAGTCATGTACCGATATGGACGACTGTGGGAATTCACAAGTCGCACGTGACTACGACGACACATACCGCCTGGAAATCCAACACGAAAGCAGTCGACATGTCCACCTCTCATTCAAAGTTCATTGAAGCAGGTGGGCATATCGTCGCATCGATATAGTGTACGCTAACCGTACGTCAGACGAGGACGAGGACGACCTGAACGAACAGGACATCCTCGGATTCACCGCACCAGGTCTACCTTCGCCAGTCATCGACAAAGGAAAATCGCGCGCACCAGATCCAGTCGGGCAGACGAGCAGTGCGGGGGCGTCTGCGCAAGGCGTCTCGGGAAATATTGGTAGCTCGAATGCATCGCACGAGCCTGCCAGACAGACAGTGGGTGGTGTTCGCGTCGAAACGCGGTACGCGTCCCCTTTTATTATATGCAGCCATCCAACTAAGAATTTCCGGACTCAGATACTCGGGAGTCGACACTCTCGATGAGCCAGTAACAACGACAATCGTTCGTTCTTGACCCTTGACCCCTTGCATAGCTCTGACCACTGACGTGTAGGCGCGTGACCTCGTCTCGATATACTCGAAGCTTGTTCAAGTGTTGTATCCCCGCAAGACTACCGGGCGTGAAGTCCTGAGGCATGCTTCGTCGTTTGCTAAAGGCTAAGGTCTAACCGTAACTAGGGATTGGGATCTTTGGGGACCGTTATTGCTTTGCCTTGCCCTTGGTATGATGCTTAGCGTGAATGTATGCGCACATCCGGTCACTTTTACACATGAATCGACTCACCTGCGTTAAAGGCACCACCCAGTCAGGCTCTCGGGGTATTCACTAGTGTAGTGGTGATTGTTTCTGTGGGATCTCTTGTGGTGACTATTCAAGCCAAGGTAAGTTCAACAAGTGCTTTCGGCATTACCGTTTCAATTTTTAAAAATATCTTTAGCTCCTCGGAGGCAGAGTGTACGTATAAGCGAGAAGCCAGTGGTATGCACGTATTTGACGGTTTTCAAGTTCGTTCTTTCAGGGTCTATGCGTTTTGGGGTATTGCATAGCGCCGTTAGACATTGCGGCACTTGTATCCTGCTTCGTTCGCATCATCTGGGTACGTGCACCGATCGCACTAGCCGCATGGGCTTGGTGTATTTGGGGTACGTTTCTTTCAGACTTGTTGTTCACCGCCACTAATGATGATACAGCTTCTATAAACTTCTTGGATGGGACGAAGATAGAACAACAACGTATCCTCCTTGCTGTATATCCTTTACTGTGAGTGACTAATCATCTCCAAGTGAGGCGCTGAATGATTATCACTAGGCTGTTTTATTTTGTGTTAGCGTGGATGATTCTGATACAATGATTGCACCTTTATGGAATGTAGTTCTTGTTTTTGTATACTTGAGGTGAATGAACTCCACAAGCTGTGCAATCTCACGCCGGCAATCCGATTTACCACGAAACCCACGATTCTCTTCGCCTCATAGATGCCACTGAGGGTAGGATACGGTGATTTGTTCATGGCAAAAAGTTGTAGTGTCGGTGCTGATAACAACATCCATGCAGTTCGGGAGCACTTTTGTTCTCCATTGCTCCAGTTTGCGGGGGCCGATCAAGAAGAGACATTCACGCTTATAGAATGTCCCAGTACGAATCCGATCACCTTGTGCTTGACTGTCGATGAACGCTCGATATCTATTCCAGGTGGGACAGGCCAGCTGATCTCCCGTCTGACCAACGACGAGATCGACATTGCGATGTGCGCCCATGTATCCGTGTCAGAGTATCCCTGGACTCTGATCCGGCCACGTCTCCCTGACCCACCAGCGCACTCACGGACGCCCTGATAGCCGGTATCGCAAGGGGATCCAAGGCATATAAACTTGTTGGGAGCTATGTCACTTCCCCTCTGAGATGGCACGTTCATCCACCCATTCGTTCGATATAGAAAGAAGAACTGCTCGTATTGACTTGTACCACATCGCAGGGCTGTGATCACTGGATCAAAGGACTCCTCGTACAACCAGATCTCTGATCTTCAGGGCACAACGCTCGGAATCTCACGGAACGGCAGGTGAACCCTTTACTCCTACCTCCTTCGTGCCTTGGTCCTGAGCCTTCGTACCCACCGTTCCGGCAAACAGCGGAAGTCAAATCATGGCATATGTGATGGCTCTACAGCATAGCTGGGACACCCAATCCCTCCAATTTAGGGGTACGCGTCAACGCGAGTCCATACTCTCCTGCGCATTTCATCTCACTCCGCAGTCAACAACGACATTCGCGGTCTGATCGATTCCGTAAACGAGGGTTCCACGAGCGCGTTCATGTGGGAATGGTTCACCACCAAACCGTTTGCGGACGCGGGGGCGTGTCGATTCGTACGTCCGACTGCTACTACCACTGCTGCTGCGCGTCGCCGGGTGCCCAGACTGCGGTTCCGTGTGTACGCCCGCGACGCCGTGATCTGACATGCGTGGGTATACAGATTGGCGAAGTTCCGACGCCGTGGCCGTCGTGGCTCATTGCGGCACATCCCGAGCGCGCAGCGCCATCTCAAGTCCGGGCGTTCCTCGACGGGCTCTCGGATTACGTTCGGGCGTTTGATTCCCCTGAACAACGAGCGGGGCCGGACGTGGCGTATATCCGGCAGGTGTTTGGGTATCCCGAGGAGGACATCAAGGTGGGTTTTTTTTCTTGACGTCGGGCGTCATGGGATGACGCATTGGCGTTGACATTGTTGGCGTAGGCATGGCTACGGGCTGTTACTTATCCGGACGACTGCGCACGCATTCCGGCGCACGTTATTACGGACACCCTCGAGTAAGTGCTTATGCATCAAGACTGCGGATGCTGATGTTGTTCCGGATATTAGGGTCCTCCAGAAGGCAGGTGCGATAACAGCTCCAGAAGGAAGATTTGATTTATCAGAATTCGTGGATGACAATGTTGTAAAGTCTACATGATGCTATTCTCAAACCCGTATCACGGTATGTATAATTATGTAAATATATCGAGAGTCGAGACAAAGCATGCGCTGTCCTCGCTACAGAAAGGTGAGAGCGTGTCCACAACAATGTTAAGCAATAAAATGTGAAGGAAAGATGGGTGGTGTGGACTAGATCGTGACAGTACGTGTCGTTGGACGTGAAGCGTCTGTAGGAGCATAGAAATGTAGAATCTAGGTGTAAAGCGTCTTATGGTAGGTTGCCGCGGATGAAACGAACGTTCATAGAATTGTCCCTTGGTGGAGCTCCAGACCTGGCGAGTCTGTAAATAGGACATGAGGGGACACCGACACCGAGACAAAGAAAGTGCTTACCGAAGCCATATACGTCCCCCGCCGCACTTTTGTCGCACAAGTTCCCAAGCAAACGTCTCGCCGCCAAGTCCGGAAATGCAATTGATGAGAGAACGCCTACCTTCCGGGGTTCCTTCAGCTTCGAGAATCCACTCCCCACGCCAGCCTTCGCCTAGACCATCGTTGACGTCGGTAAAGCCCATCCCGACGCGGGCGCGCGCTATCCAGATGTACGTTTTTACGACCACCGAACCACCAGGGGAGTGCGGGCTCGGGACGCGTGCCGTGGTTTTTACAAGGGAAGTTTCGGGGATGGCACCGCCGCCCGGTGGCGTGAAGACAAAGGTAGGGTTTAGACAGGGAGACATGAGGTGGGAGTAATAGAAGGGAGAGGGGAGTGCAAGTGGGTCAGGAAGAGGGGGTGGCATTGGTGGAACAAAGGGAAGGAGACAAGTGCCATTAAAGAGTAGCCATGTTTTTCGAGACGTAGCCCGTTCTTCGGGAGAGAGATCGAGTTGAGACTGCGTGCCGTCTGGAGTGGAGGGAACATAACCAAAGTTACAGACAACGTCTCCGGTCGAGAGGTACTGCCAGAGGTTCGCGTCCTGGAGTTGAGTTTCACAAGCTGCAATGGCGTCAGGGGAGAGAGCGTTACAGGGGACGAATACGCGGAGAATGGGAGCACGGGTCCTAAGAGTTGCACAATAGAGATCGTGAGAGTTTGACTCGAGTGGTGCTTTTGGGATAGAGGGAGCGGATGAGCCACCGCTGCTAGCGGAAGTGCTGCGTTTGTGGGAGCCAGCAAAAGGGCGTGGGGTGTCTTCGTCGGAATGGGAGATGGGGCGCACGTCGGGGAGGGGAGGAACGGGGTTTGTGTTTGCGGAACTGCGTGGAGCGGCAGAACGTCTCCAGGCTGCATCGTAATACTTTAGGGAGCGCGGTTCCATTGGCGGTGGAGGCGGTGGATGAGGGCTGCCGAAAAGGGAAAGTTTTCTCTTGCGCATCTGGATCGGGGGCTGGACGGTGGCATCTGCGCGGGCCAAGGGGCTGGAAGGGGTTGTGGAAGGACGGGCGTAGGTGGATGGGTGGCGGGTAGTAGAGGGATCGCGAGTGATGACATCAGCAGATTGGACGTTGGGCAGATCTGACAGGTAAGAGAGCGGCGCCGGGAAAGTGAGCTCGCGAAGGACACGAGGCGGCGAGGCGAGGGGGGAGAACAGGGGAGGCTGTGGAGGGGCCTCAAAGTCGATAGGCAAGGGGAGGGGTGAGCTGTGTACGAGGGACTGGAGCAAGAGGACGAAACGGGAATGGGCGCTAGTGAGGGCGGCGAGACGAGCGGTCATGAGGGCGATGGTGGTGTCGTTGGGTGAAGAGATGGAAGTGAGTGCATGCATGGGATAGCGGTGAAGGGGGACGCGTTGTGAGAATACTGTTGGGATAGAGTCAAGAGGCGGGGAGCTGGGGGAGGAGGAAGGGACGAACGGAGGAGATGAAGGTCGTGGAGAGTGACGTCGACTGCCTGTAGCGCGGAGACGTCGCGTTGGCGCAAGGCGATGCGGTAGGATGGAATATGGTGGGCGAGGATGACGTCCCGGACGTCAGACGAGGACCAGAGATTTCTGATGGCGGCGCAGGTTGCAAAGAGAGCGAGGAGATCGCCGGAGTGGGTAAAAGGGAGGATGAGCGCGAGGAGGCGAGGTTGGCGGAGTGTTCGGACGAGGGATCGATGCATGTTGCGCCATGCCTTTGCCTTTGCGAGCGGGTCAGCCGGGGACGGGGACGGGGCGCGGAGGGGGTTTTTTCTTGGGCGGGGTGGGGCGGGGAGGAGGAGGTCGATGGAGGGGGGGTCCGAGTCGGAGGCGGAGGCGTCGGAGTGGTAGAGCGAGGGTGTAGGGGGATAGGGATCCATGGCGAGGAAAGGGAACATGACTGTATATATATATGTCCTTGTTTGTCGCCACCTCTCTCTCTTCATGGTACCGGTCAGTCATCCATCCTGAACATGGGCATGTCTCATTTCTGATTCAGACACACACGCTCGAGCGCGACATCTTTGGCGACGGCTCAGAACTCTCCTCGGAAGAGGAAGGCACGTCTTTTCTTACTCATTACGCCTGGGTCTCATCTCCCAAAAGACATCCCCCAGCACCGCCAACGCCCTAAACAACCCCTTCCCGCCGATCAGGATCCCTCTGTCTCCTCCGATGAATCCAGCGATGCATACGAACAGGACCGCATCGTCAAACAGAAACGCGCTGTAAAGCGTCGTTCAGACGACCGTCACGCCCAGAAGAAGCGCAAGCGCAAACAGATCACCGAGGAAGACCTCAATGACCTCCCCCCAGAAAAAGGTCCGTCCTCCCCCTGCCACTCATCCGTCCCTAAATCATCGCCCTAGCCAACAAGCTGCGCCTTGACATGCAATTTGACGCCATACTTAAACCAAAAAAGGGTTCCAGGACAAAGAAGCGAAAAAAGGATGCCGAGGACCTCGATCAATTCGCGGACGAAGAGGTCTCCCGTCTCCGTGAGGCCATGCTCGGTGCCGCTGCCGACGACGAACAGGCCAACCGCGAGAAACTCCCCGCAACAAGCAAGCTCAAACTCCTCCCTCAAGTCATGGAAGTCCTCCGCAAGTATGCCCCATCCCACCTCCTTTTTTTACCTCCCCTCATCACGTTTCTCGCAGGCAGTCTCTCTCCCAGTCCATCATGGACAACAACCTGCTCGAAGGGGTCCGCAGATGGCTCGAGCCGCTCCCAGACCGCTCTTTACCCGCCTTGAACATCCAGCGCGACTTTTTCCCCGTTCTTAAGAAGATGGAGTTCATCGACAGCGCAGTCCTCAAAGAATCCGGTTTGGGTCGCATCGTTCTATTCTACACTAAATGCAAGCGCGTCCAACCAGACATTCAGCGCATCGCCAACGATCTCGTCTCCACCTGGTCTCGTCCCATCATCAAACGTAGCGCATCGTATCGCGACCGTGTTGTTCCCATGGCACAAGAGGACACTACCGAACGTCAAAACGAACGTCTCAACGCCATCCTCGCCCGTGCAAAGGAGGGCGAAAAGAATCGTATCAGGAAGAACGCCGTCATGATTCCACAGAGAGAGTTTGGAAACTACACCGTCGCTCCAAAGGTAAACGCAGGTGTCCTCAAAAGCAGTCAGACCGTCGAAAACGACATTGCTCGCAGAAAACTCAATGCAGAGCGCATGAGAAGCCTGTCCAGGAAAATTGCCACAAAAACTTAGATGTTGGGTGGGTCGTCGAGCCCACAGCTTATATTTGTACGGACATGTCCTTCTACCATAGTGGTCCAGCGCCCCTTGTAATATTTAGCACCTTTTCCCCAAGTGGCTCGTACAGCACATCGGCTGAGGCACATCAGCCCCTCGTCTTGGCGATGCATGCCTTGAGTGATCCCGTTCCTGCTGTGCTTCCAGGCACAAATTCATTTCGTCGATCCGCCGAGTTGAGTCGCAGCACGGTCAGTAAACCAAATTCCTTCGTGAGCTCAAGTGTGTGTTTTCAAGAAACAGCGCGTAGTACCGGGAACCTGGCAACCAGCCACTAATTTCTTCCATCATTTCCTCTGACTTGCGCTTGCAAGGTCACTTGCATGACGGCTGTGCAACTACACGGAAAATTCTATACTCATGGTGGTCCTTCCACTCCCGATGACGACGTGGATTCGTGCCTTTGACCGCTGCGGACGGTGGGTATCGGATTTCTCGTGGCGAGTGCATGGTAGCTGTAAATAACTGGACTTGGTCGGCTTATTTTTCTGTCGCCGTTCTGTGATCAACAGCTCTACTACCACCGGATTGGACACGGCGTACTTCGACACCCGTGTCGGCGATCATTGATGTCATCATACAAATGGTAATGCGATAGGCTACCATTCAATCTTTGTGGTCGGCTTGACGCACCGAAACAGGTGCGAACTTGACCGGCAGCTTTCTACTATTCCAAGTGACTCTGGAAAACTTGCTAGATGCTTTTTCAAAAACACAGCACCAAGTCATTTTGGTTGCAGCTAAAATAGATCACTCGCGGTAAAGTACACCCGTCACAGCTGGAACGGGGACTGCCGTCCGGGACTCTTCATGCAACCGCTGATCAAAATCATACGGCGGCAGTATAAAGGACCACTGGTTGTAGGTTGGTTCTTCTCACTTTCCCGGATTCTTCGTTCACGCTGAAAATGAAGTTGCAGAACCTCGCGACGGTAGTTGCACTCGTCGCATATACCCTTGCGTTCCCGCAACTCGCAAACTTTCCAGAACACCGTTCGCTCGCGGGCTTGTCTCGGGAGCAAGTCCGCGCCGTAGCGCGGACATTTAGTAGCACTCCCGGCGCACAATCCCTCCCACAAGCCATCAACGACACATCGGCAAAGCTGGTGTATGACGATGCCCACCCATTCCAGCCCGATCAGCCAGGTGATATTCGTGGTCCCTGCCCGGGATTGAACACCCTAGCCTCTCATGGTGTGAGTAACCCCTAAAGTTAATGAGATCGTTTACCCATACATTTTCAAGTACATACCCCGTAATGGCGTGGCTACCCCGGCTCAGCTCATCAATGCAGTCCAAGAGGGTATGTGGACGGTAGCACAGATTTAACCGATCAAGAGTTTATTCCGAATGTCGCAGGTTTCAACATGGGGTTCGACTTGGCCTCGTTTGTCACTTATGGGGTATGTTCGAGGGTATGCCATCATCCAATTTGCTTGCTTGATGGATGATGAAACAGGCGTTTGTTGTTGACGGAAACCATTTGACCAATCTGATGTCCATTGGTGCAAACACGACTTATGACGGTGATTTCACTCCCGGAATTAACACCCACGGCAACTTTGAAGGTAGATTCCATGCCTACAACGAATCACCATATGCCGATCTCTTTCAACTCTAGGTGACGCTAGTACCACACGCAACGACTTTTATTTCGGCGACAACTTTAGTTTCAATGAAACCCTGTTCGACCAGGCAAGTTTGACAACGACTACCCTATCATCATTTTTCATCTTATTTACAGCTCGAATACGCCGCCAACCTCGTCGGAGGCGGGCTCATTACCGTTGAGTCCGCATCCTTGCAAAAGGCCCTCCGAATCAACGACTCCCTCGCCCGCAACCCGACGTTTTCGTTCGACACTCCCCGTTTCCTCACTGCCTACGCAGAAACGACCTTTCCCCTCGCCTTTTTCGTGAGCAACCAGACGGTGACCACGACGCTCAATGCAACGCTCGACGACGCACGGAGTTTCTTCCAGACGCACAAATTCCCCGAGGGCTTCGTACGGCGTGAAGGCACGTTCGGCTTTGCCGAGGTCGGCACCATGTTTGGTGCCGTCTTTAGTCTGGTTGGCGTCCCGCCCGGTCACAATGAAGGTGTGGGCAACTTCGTGGTAAACCCCGAGGACGATGGGAGCGTACGTCCATTTGGTTCGTTTCGCTGGTTATTGTGGTGCTGATAGCATCTTGTCGGTAGGTATGCTACGCATATCACAGGCAGGTCAATTTGACCGTTCAGCTGTACCCGGACCCCCCTGCCGATCTCGAGGCTGCGATCAAGACCAACTTGGCCACGTTTTACCAGACGCTCCAGGACCCCACTTGCGAACAGCTTTACCCGTATGGACAATGAACAATGAGAAGTGACCTGGTGACGGACAAGCCGATCAACGATGCGATGCAACAGATATCGCAGTGATAGTCCTCCATATTGGAACCTGGACCTCATATGTTGTATTTAGATCTATCTAGAGTAAGCATAGCAGTGTAATTCTGAAGCAATCTATGTCATCATGCTACTTGGTTCGTCTCACCTCGACTTAGTCGTCCCTTATCCCATTTCCATATGCTTTAATCCTTCGCCCATGACTCCTTCACTACCGCCCCATGTTACCTTGTTCTCGATATGTCGTCTACCCCTATGCCCCCCTGTACTTAAGCCGTCGCGTTCCATTCGGTTCGTCAGTCAATACCGAGAGGATTTATGCCTGTCAGTACTTCAACTCTTCCACCTTGAGAACATCTCGCGTATTTCAGTAGGCAGCCATATCAAATTCCTTTTACAGACAACTGTGACTCAGAGCATTGAATCATGTATAGGAGCACTTTACAGTCATTCAACAATACCATTAGTAATTATCTATCATCCGCCTGTGTTTGCTTCTCCAAAAGAGAGAAAGGTGCCTTCAAGGTAAGCAGGACAATCTTGTTTAGAAGACATGGTCTGATGATCAACATGATCATGTTCTAGTTTGGACCACTGTCATACTCAACCTAGTGCATTTGATCCTCTTCAGATATCCCATCTTTAACATGACTGATACATTCCAGGGCAGAAAAACATCCAAAGTTTCCCGTTCCACACCATTTGAAAAGAAGAAGGGAGCTGATCAGCCTTTTGTGACTGCTCCAGACTCCTCAGATCGTACTAGAAAACAGCTTGCTTCAGAAATGGATGGTCACTGGTTTGGTGCAATGCCGGTCAAAGAGTTCCTCAAGGACTACCTTGAGATCACTGAGACTTCACTGCCTTTACTGCCACTTGCAACAAATCTGTTTGCACACCTGCCTCAAGGTGGGGTAGAAAGTACACTCTATGACCCTTTTGTAAGCAATGATCAATTCCTCTTGCTGGCGCTATTGTGATGATGACTATGCTCATAGATACAAGTGATCTTGCCATGGGTTCCCTTCATGCAAGGTGTTAACACAAGCAGGAGGGAGGATACCACTTACAAACTCAAGCTGAAGCCTGACGTCACTCTCTACAAAAAGGTTGGGGGTGTTGCAGTTCCTGATAGGACTGATTTCGAGAAGATAGAGCTGTGGATAGAGTTCAAGACCAATTTGAAAGGTGTTGCCTTCCATGACCCTGATCCTGGGCAATCTCTTGACTTGGCAATCTCTATGGGATCATTTATACCTTCTACAGTGGACGGAATCAATGCATGGGGTCAGCTTGCTCTTTATGCCAGTACTCTGCATGATAGACAATTCTGAAATTTCTCCTACTCTGTCATCATTGAAGGGAACTATGCTCAACTCTTGCGCTGGTCACATTCTGGTACAGTTGTATCAGCCAAGTTCAGTTACTGTTCACACCCACAATACTTGGCAGAGTTCCTATGGTGATTTGATTAACTTAGTCCAGAATGCTGTGGATACAACCCATCTGTCCGACCTGCACAAATTGAAGACAAAAATGATGATCACATTTGAAAGAAGCTAAATATCAAGGATAGATGGACTATGATGTTTGAATATGACGTGCCTGGTCTTGAAGAACTAGGACATGCTTATGGACCTTGGCCCCCATGCCAAAATCAGTCAATTGTCAGCTATCACACTCATAGCCTACCTGTGGTCTGGATTTCCATGCCAGGAGATGAGAAAAAGAATGAGATATGGTCTAGGGAATGTATTGTATTCATGAAGGACACTTGGTGATTTCTTTCTGACTCACCGAACATCAAAGTCTTACCTGAGCATGAAATCTATGCTGAGCTTCACAAAGCCAAAACTCTGAATATACCATCACTGGTTGCTGGCGGAGACATAGTGAATGGCAAGACCATGACACACCAGCTTCTCAACGCTTCATGGCTTTGCGCCAAGGCAAGGCCCACCCAATATCAGCACTACCGTCTAGTCCTTGGGACTGTCAGACATGCTCTTGTCACATTCCAGTCCACCAGGGAACTCGTAAGCTGCACCCTGGATGCGATAAAGGGTATGTTTACATCATGTATATGCAGGATATAGCTAATGGACCAATGAAGCATATTGGCACGCATTTCGTGAAACTGGTTTCTTGCATCGGGATATAAGCAGTGAGAACATTATTGCGACTGATGATGGCAAGGGTATGCTGATAGATTGGGAGATGGCAAAAAGACTTGATGATGTACCTAGGAGATGAGATTTTCATATGGTAAGTTGGTCCAAACAACCATTTGTATGCATTGTCAGCTACAAATTTGATAGGGGACTTGGCAATTCATATCCACAAATCTACTTAGGCATCCTGGCACAGCACATACACTCACTGATGACCTGGAATCATTCCTTCACATGCTTGGTTGGATGATGCTGTAGTATCTTCCTGCCAACCAGTCTTACACTGCCAGCAATCGAAGTGCAGACTTGTCCATGTTTGAAGAATGGCACCAGACATCAATTGGAGGGCACGAAAGTGGAGGACTCCACAAGTCTAGATCCTTCAATGTACACTATCCCTCAGATGCTTTCCAGCCTGAAAAGGACACCCCACTTGTCAGTCTCCTCTACACACTGGGCTTACCCTTCAAAACCCTCTATTATCCCGAACTTCGTGACGACGGCCATTGTTCTCATCCTGGGCATGAGCAAAACCAATGTTTACAGTCCCCCTTGTGGTTCATCAAAACCATTGAGGATGCATTGGCGAAGAAGACCTGGCCGACAGATGATGCTGCTGACCAAAGTCTCCCTATTCACGAAACATATGCCACACGTCGTCAAGATGCTCAGCTTGTTGCCCAGGCAATCAAAGAAGCTGGCCGACTGGAACAATCAATAGGGTTTCCAAGACCTTCGAAGTGGCGTGCAGCGAGCAAGAGCCCAACACCAGGTCCAAGTATAAAACGTCGTCGTTCACTGCCAGGAGACTCTGGGCCTGAGCATTGATTCTGCCAGTTTCTGTGTTAGCCTATTATTATGTCCGGATCACATCTACCTACACGCCCAAGTGAGTCTTTTTGTGGGTAGACGTTTGACGGAAATGGTATACTCGATAAATAAAATGCATCGCGTGACTACTGTTGTGACACGTGTGGCGCGATGAGGCAGACGTCCATAGGATGTTGTGCGCTGGAGGTCGCACGGCGGCGCAGGTGGGAAAGCTGAGTAAGGGCAGCGAAAAAAAAAGTCACAATCGAAGAGTTGAACACGAGACTCCCCAAATAGGCAAACCCCTGCTTACACTATAAACCACTATACCACAAGGGCTTATCAACATAAGCCTCGGAAATTAATATAAGTAGTTGCATAGGGACTTAGAGAAAATTTGTCACTCCCCAATACACTTTTAGATCAATCATGCTACTGATATGTTCTCAAAGACTATCTGTCAGACAGAATGTGGCACAATTTACCAACCTGATGGAGTGATAATTAAAAATTTGTCTAAGTACATAGATACTCTATATATATGACTATTGGGTGGACAGTAAGTGTGGTCTGGTGGCCTAGTGGTTGTGGTGTTGTGTTATGTGGCTGAGTGCAGGTCATGTGTTGGGTGTTCGAGCCTGACTAGAGCCATTATTTTTTGCGCTTTTTCCCTCGCCGCGCTCAGCCACCCGTGGGGCGTGGGAACTCCTCTGATGTCTGATTGACGTCCCAGACGCGCTATGGCTCAGGCAGTTGCCGGAAAATGTTACTCAGCCGTCTGGCTGACATCAGCCAGACATAAAGCGCCTTTGACGTCCATCAAACGTTGACTTACTTTGGGCGTGTAGTTGAAGTAGTCGAATGTGTGGGAATATTATTCCTCTCCATTAGCGCAACTTTGCTTGTACTGTGTCCACCAACGCCCGAATCCGAGTCTTTATCGAATGTCAAGCGCGCCACGGCGACCACTCACCCTTGCGATCCTTGATCTCTACTTCGACGAAGTAGTTCCTCTTGAAAGATACCTGCAC
>JBBPTZ010000732.1:0-15746 GCA_038094315.1 Phylloporus cf. tubipes
AAGCTCCTCTTCTAGAATCTGTATATAGAGATCAGTATCCATCCTACCATCAATCTTGCAAGCCATTCCAACACCATTCCAAGTCATACAGCCCCACATCATCAAGGATCCTCCCCCAAACTTCACTGTTCCTGCCACCAGCCTATCACTGAGACTCTCCCTTGCCTTTTTCCATGCCCACTTCTTGCCATCTGATCCTATGCGATTGATCTTGGTTTCATCTGACCATATAACTTGCTTCCAGTCCTTCACAGTCCAATCTTTATGGCTAAAATCAAAGTCTATTCTTGCCTTCTTATGACACTTGGTAAGGAGAGGGCATTTCTTCTTCACCACAGCCTTCATACCAGCCTTTTTCAAGTGTTTGCAGATGGTCTGGGAGGAGATGGATTGGTTCTTCACATCCTGAAGAGTTCTGGTCACCTGAACAGCATTTTCAGCTTTGCCAGTTTCAATAAGCCAAATAGCATAACACATATCAGTGGGAGTTATGATAGAAGGGCAACCACCAGAGGACTTGGCAAGGTTAGGACGAAGTTTGGAGCAAATTCTACTGATGGTAGAATGGTTTACACCAGTAGCAAGGGAAATTTGACGAGTGGATTGACCCAAATCCAAAAGAGTAAGAATTTGATTGGTATTATCAATAGAAAGTGATTTCATGATGATGGAAGTGAATAAAGAGTGGTGTTATGGTTTATTTGTATCATGTTGAACTTATTGTACATCACATGACTTACTGCTTATATAATAATATGTTAGAATATACTAATTTGATACTTTATTAACTCAGCAACAAAACTGTTGCAATGAGTACCTGTTACTAATTGTTGAATATTTCATTACTGTGAATGAATTACATAAGCAATGTATATATTTTTGGAACGCCCTTTATGATGGCGTTCTAATGATACCTAGGTCTATAGGTCTAGCTTCAATGTATCATGAGATATTAATCAATCATTACAATTGTTGCCAATATTGCAACAGTTTTGTTGCTCAGTGTAAGTTCAGGGCCTGGTCTGGTAGGATCTGAAGGAACAGCGTTAGGCCAGAAGGCAGGGTAAAGATACTGCTGGGTCAGTGATACAATGAACAAGTAATGTTCCCAGCAGGGGCTGGGGTTGGAGTAAGCAAAGGAAAAAAGGAAAACTGAAGTGTGCAATAATACAACTGTAACAAGTAACATGAGAGTGAAGTGGGAAAATGGGGCTGTCATAAAAGAGATGACTGGAAGAGGAAGCTGTCTGTCAGAAGCATAAGTGATGATCAAGAAGAATACTTGGAGCCCCATCTGGTAGGATTTGAAGGAACAGCTTGGGGCCAGAAGATGGGATAAAGGTACTGCTGAGTCAATGATATGACAAAGATATAATGTTCCCAGCAGGGGCTGGGGTCGAAGTAGGAGAAGGAAAAAAGGAATACCGATGTGTGCAATAATACAATTGTAACACTATGCTTTTAACATGCACAGATGGCATGTTCCTATGCTTCCATTCCACACAGCCCTTAGACAGCTGTTCTCCTCATGGTGATACACATGAACACTGCATGTTATGGACTCATATGGGCATATATTGGTAGATCTGGTACAAATATATATATACAGTAGAGTAGTATATAAATGTTGAAAAGTTGGGTGCCGGAGCCTGCGATGGATGATCAGCCATAGTGGGGTGGTGGCAGGTTATTCATGATAGTGGACAGAGGAAAGCTACGGTACAGCTGTACTACCAGTAAAGTAATGGATTATGTAAGTACAGTATGAACAATTCAATCCAACAATAAAGGCCTAAGAGCTGGCCAGAGGACCTCAATTTGTCCTCTTGGTTTTTCCCCTCCAATCTTGGTAACCAGAGAGTCGTGGGATACACTCACCCACCCATTTAAGCAGCTTGTAGCATCTCCACACAGGTGTTAACATCTTTATTGGTTGTTGGGTTTTTCAACAGTAGTATTAGTCAATTCACAGCCATTCCACACAATTCCATCACATTCTATGGATTATGTACTATACAAGTACTTATATCTCTATTGCATGTACCATAGAGTATTCTTGATCTATGCAATACAAGCATATTATCTAGACTTACTCCCTTAGACCTCTACAAGTCTTTGTGCACTTTGAATCACTTTGTTAGTGCCAAGGCATACTCCCTTGTGCATACCTCTTGCTCCCCTTCATGCCTACCTTTGGATTGAACATTGACTACTCTTGACATTCCAGATCTCATTGTATATGCTTCACATACACACCTTAGTTGTGTCTTCTGCCTTAGCAGCATATTGAGATGAGCTTACCTACATTACTTACAATTGACATTCATCTGATGTATCTAGTATGCTCTGTGTTATGCTCGACTCAGAGAGGGGCAGGCATAGTCTCGTAAGACCCAAAGGTGAGGGACAAAGGTCAAGAGGTCCTAGGGATTTCCTAGTGATTGGTGTCTGTTGCAATACACAGGGAAACGAGAGACAAGGGAGTGTTGCGCAATGGTGATGGCTGAAGCAACACAAAGGTCACTCAAAAGTAGACCCAAGACTTTTAGGAGAGACAAGGCCTAAGCACGGCTTAGGGATGGGCAAAGGGGCACTTGGATTCAGGTAGTAGTACGAGAAAAACAAGCGTGAGAAGCTATGATATAGGAAAGACGGGTTTATATACCAAGAGAGAGCAAAGATGATATAAGCAGAAGTGGAAGGTCATGGAACATTCATGACAAAGTGTCAGAGATAAGAGATAAGTGCGAGCAAATAGAAGGAAGCTGGTTACCAAGCAAATGGTTATAGGATGATAGGGAATACGGGTATTGTAGAAACTGGCTGAAGGAAATGAGTATCCAACGCGTCGCTGGAATGGGCTAAATAATACATGGGAGACAAGCGTTTAAAGGGAAAGAAAGGAATCGTAACACTCTGCTGCCACTTTACTTAGGTGAATATTCAGTTGTGTCTTCTGCCTTAGCAGTACACTAAGTGGGCTCTGCTGCCACTTTACTTAGCCTGACAAGTTCACCACCTGTAAGAGCATATTCAAAGCAAGGCCAAGCCATGTAGGTTGTGCATGCAGCTTGTATGTAGCCATGCATAACAAGAGCATTTCCAACAAATAGTTTGTAAATCTTTAGTTGCGATATAAGGATATTACAAGGCAAATATGCAGGTGGTGGCTCATCATGCTGGTTTTCAGGTGTTGAACCAAGTCTGGATGTCCAAAGGTGATGTTCAGTCCAAACTGTTGATCCAATACTGTGAGAACATGCCCTGGGTTATTTAGATTAAAGTCAAATTTTTTGCATAATTTCAATGTCATTGTGGCCAGAACTCTTATCAGTATTCTAAGTGTATTCTTCAGAAATACCCACCTGTGGTTGACAACCAGGTTAGTTTAGGGCTGTATATCAGGTGAGAGAACATACAAAGGCCTTTCATAATCTGCAATGTGATTGATCTTGGAGACATTTTTAATATTGACATCTTCAAGTCTGAACACACTCTGATTCCAACCAAGTTGACATGATGTAAGGTGGAAAAAGCTTCTCTCCTGGATGGAAATACAGCTGGAATTGTTTGGAAAAAAAAATAAGTAGAGTGATTAGTGTTGAATTACAGACTATCTATCTACTCATATTAGTTATACTATAGTTCCTCTTTTTCCTCTTTTTCCTCTTTTGGACACTACCATAGTTTACATGTTTACACCATGAGCCCCATTACAAAAATGGGTGACTTTCCACAGGCAAATATTCAGCAAAATAGAATAAATTTGAATTTGAATGTGATTTGAAATAGTCAAAAATGTAATATTTTATTTGCTGGTGTAATTCACATGCTGAGAAATAAAATTATTATTATTTTATCCTATTTTTCACAATATGAATTTTGCTATTTGTCTTGCTACCACAATTCATAAAGACAGAAATGAAATAGTGGACAAAGAGTATGAGAATGCACTCTGAGTAACTGCCACTATCTTAGCTGGGATTATGTCACAAACCAATTCCCCACTGTCTTTAACTCTAGGAGGGGGGCATGTCCATTGGATGTCTAATGCTAGTAGGTCTGGAAATCTGAGAGGACCATGGAAATTCAATCTGGAGATTCCTTGGAGTATATAGGAGTTCTATGAACTCCTGGGAGAATATTGGAAGAACAAGGTTGGAGTTAGCATGGAATGGGGTCAAAGGAGGTAGAACTTGGTGCAGGACTTATGTGTTGTGCCCTTGTACACTGTCATGTCCTAATTTCAGAGTGGAGATGCAGAGATAAATCATAGGGGGTATAGGAATGATCCATAAGGACAAAAGTGTAGTAGGAGAGTAGGGGGATGCAGATAGAGTTCATCAAGCAGGAAGTCAAGGGGCAGACATGGAGAGACAGGGGGTATTGTAGTCAATATTTGAACTGAGGAATTACAAGATGAAGTACATAACTTATATACTTCTAGAATTACATTGGATTTCTAAAATGGAACAAAAGATAACTAAAGTATTGCAAATCATGAGTAATCTGGAATAGAGGATATCAGAGTATTAGAAATCATAAATAAAATGGATAGGGGTATATATCAGAAGTTGGAGCTATGCAAAGCACAGGCTTGTTGAAGGGAGACAGAAAGCGGAGCTAATATAAAAACAGTTAACATAATGTGGAACTGAGAACAAAAGGAGATTAAAGGGGATATGAAAAGGTCTGAGGGTTAGGTGACAAGAAAATGGGGAGAAATGCCCAGAGTTGGTGTGGAGTTGAGTTGGAAGTCTGGACTTGGACTTGGATGGAAAACAGTATATAACAGGTTGAGATTATATGGCAAGCTCATATTAAGACATGAAGTCACAGGTGCTTGTATTTTTGTTGCTTCCAGCTACTTCCTGATTCTTGTGATGATACACCATGGCAAAGGCTTTATTATAGCCAGAATAACAGGGCTTTTATCACTATAATGGGATTTGACATAGTAACATTTGAATATTGTTACAATAGGACTGGGCAGGGACTATCATAGTTTTAAAGGACCTGAAGTCCAAGTGCAAGGGACAAGGGACAAGGATGGATGGGACAAGGATCCTAGGGCTTTCCTAGCAATGGAGAGTCAGTTGCAATATGCAGAGCAACTAGGTAACCTAAGGGGGTGCTGAAAGTTTGAGTGACAAGAGGTGTTGTGCAATGATGATGGTTGAAGCAACACAGAGGCCTATCAGAAGGAGGCCTAAGACTTTAGAGGAGACAAGATCTTAGCATTGCTAAGGAGCAAAAACAAGGGGTGCTTGGATTCAGGTGGAAGTACAAGAAAGACAAGTGTAAGAAGCTACTGTACATAAAAGGTGAGTTTATATACAAAGTAGAAATGAAGGTTACATAAGTGGGAAAGGAAGGTCATGGAATGTTGTAGAACATTCATGACAAAGTGTCTAAGATAAGAGATATGTAAGCATAAGTGAATAGAAAAAAGCCAGTTACTATGCAAATGGCTATAGGGTGATAGAGGAAAACAGGTATAGTAGTAGCTGGCTGAAGGAAATGAGTGTTCAATATATTGCTGGGATGGACTAAGTAGTACACAAAGGACAAGCATAAAGAAGAAAAGAAAGAATTGTAACAGATATATCCTTACATCTGGCTTCTCTGACAGCTGGTACACAATGGCTATTTCATGATCTGATACAAATATAGCTGGTGATCCATGGCCTAGCTAATGCTTGTTGGATGCAGCTGGCACACTTGGGCTAGTGTTGCATGTTTGCAGCAGATCTTTGCAATCATTCCCTCCATAGTATTTTAGTATATATTAAATCCAATTTCTCCTAGATAGAGGGTCTGGAGTTTTGGAGTAGTGGAGGTGCCATAGACACAGAGTAGATTAGAGAGGGGCAAGGAGGACTTACATGTCATGCCCTTGTACTTGTGATTCTTGGAGGTTGAAGGTCAGAGAGGAGAGTCTAGGACTCAAGTGTAAAAAGAGTAGGAGAAGATTAAATTGATATTCAAACTGAAGTATCTATAGTAAATATCACAGAATTTATATACTCTGAAGTTACACCAGATTTCTAAGCTGGAATGAACTATTACTGGAGTATTGGAAATATGTGTAATACAGAACTAGAGACTAAGTAAAATGGGAATACAAATACCAGAGTACTGGAGCTGTGTGAAGCATAGGTTTATTAGAAGGGAACAAGAAGTGAGACTAGTATAAATGGAGTAAGCAAGAACAAGGATATACAAAAAGATAACAGAAATGGTATGAGGGTTAGATGACCTGAGAATAAGAGAAAATGTCTGGAGTTAGCATGAAGTTAAGGAGTGGAAGTTTAGAGTTAGACTTGGTCAAATTGCACATATGATAGTATATCAAATTTGGACTTGACATACTACTTGTAACATTCAAAATAATGCCATAGGTTCAAATCTGCTGGCCACAAGCTGCCAAGTTTGCTGAGTTGACCAATCTTGTTCAACAGTGCCACTTTTGCCTTTATGGCACATTTGAAAGCATTGATGATCTCAAACTTCCTATCAAAACTGAAAATGATAAGACTGAAAATGCCACATTTAATGGTTGGCTATTTAAGCATTTTATTAGTTCAATTATTGAAACAACCCAACAACCAATGAAAGTGTTGACACCTAAACATAGATGCTACAGGCTGCTCAAACAGAACAGGAAGGGAGTGTGAAGACTGGCTCTCCAGTTACCAAGATTGGAGGGGGAAAACCAAGAGGACAAACTGAGGTCCTCTGGGCTGGCTCTGGGCCTTTATATACTACCTAGGGGTATGTACATGTTTGTACCGAATCTACTGATACGTATCCATATATGTCCATAACATGTGGCTACTGCATATATCACCATGAGGAGAACAGCCTTAGGGCTGTGTGGAATGGAAGCATAAACATGAGGTGTTTTATATGCATCAGAAGAAAAGCATGACATGCAGACAATGCATGGATCTGAAACATGAGAAGCATAGAAGAATAGAAGCATACCATGAGGATGTGGCATGTATCAAAAGAAGGCATGAGGCATGGAAGATCAGAAGCACATAAATAATAAGGCACTACCTCATGTCATGGATAAGAGATAAGGGCTGTGTTTGGGCACAGGGTAGAAGATAAGAAGATAAGGATGTCAGGGGCGACCGTGACAAGGGTGAATATGAATAGTCACATGTCTGTGGGTTGATAAGATAAGATAAGATAATGAAAAATTATGCTAAGTCCATTGTAATGCATTTGTAACAGTTATTGTATTTTCTGCTTAAGGCATGTTTTTGTTCCATCTGTATCCAAGTCCATTGGATTGACTAGAAAACTACAAGGTGTTATTATTAGGGCAAGAACAAATGCATTTGAAAGCTGGCATAACTTACATGTTGTACAATCAATATATCATGTATCACATACAAAAACACCAGACAACTACTATTTCATTGCAGACATAGTATTTTCACAGAATACTGCAGAGATCAATGGTTGGATATGGGCTCTGCTAAAAAATGGCCAGCAGCTTAGAGAAACTCCTAAGGAGATCAATAAAGCTGTTTTATTTAACCAGAAGCTGCTTTTATACTGACAAATTATGGAATGGAGTATATGTGCCATTCAAGGCTTGTTTGGAAGACTTTGAATGCTGCTAGATTGTAACAACAGTGACACATGTGGTGACTTGATTGAAATATGTCTTTGTTTTCATAATCTTTGCATAGTAAGAATGGAGATAAGTCAAATTTGTACTATATATATGTCATTTTGGAAGAAGACAGCTGAATACATAGAACTATGGATAGAATTCAAGGAAATGTTATTTTTGAAACAAAGAATATAAGATAAAGTAGCATGATTCCATGTAAATGTAGAATATGTCTAAATTCTCTAGGTTTAGTTCAATATAAAATATGAGTTAGATGTCCAGGACATTGGAAGTTGCATTCTTGGGATGATCATTATTATACTCTATTGACTTTCATCAGTCATATTCATGAATAAGTTTAGAAACATTACTAGTATCATGTAGATCTATCTATTACTGGTTTTGTCCATCATAAGGGGATTCTGTTACAGATGCATTACAATGGACTTAAGCATAATTTTTCACTCTCTTATCTTATCTTATCTAACAAACTGAAACGACTAGCCCCTAAGGACTGATTGCTTACCAGAGCAAGTAGTAAGCCTAGTTAAGAGAGGAATCGTGCTAGTGAGGACTAGGAAACTCCAAGAGAACAAGACTGGGGAAATCCCTAGTGCTTGCCCTTGGCCTTTATATACTATTCTAATGTTTACATTTGTGTATGCTACATCTATGATATCCTGTGTTGGTGAACATGAGAAGTACGCATGCATCTAATAGAACTACTAGAACTAGGGTGCGCACTGGTATCTGTTGCGTAACCCCAGTATTTCTGAGTCGTGTTGACTAGTTTTGACTTGTGCTTCGTACTCACCTTCCATATCAGGAAAGATGAGTCAGCCATGAGGATTACCATGAGGCACTTATCTGTAGCATGCAGTGTCCTTGAGGTTGGTAAGGTTTGCACAGCCATGCACTGCTTGGGTACAGCCGAACACTGCCATAGGGGCTGGATGGGCACTGCTTAAGCACAGGTATCTGCACAGCCTTGCACTGCTGTGCATTGCCTCGATGACTCATTCTGACTATAGTTGGCTAAGTCCAGATTGGGGTTTAGATGACAGGATAAGTGTAGATATTGCATAGTTAATGCAATATAGCGTGTTAAAGGCCAGGAAAATTAGTGAAAAATAGGGGTAAAATAGGGCAATTGTAACACAAACCAGATACATGATGCTTCACTTTCACACTTGTTACAATCACCCCTGATGCTTATTTTCTTATCTTTCAACCCTATGCCCTGCACAGCCCTTATCTCTTATCTGTGACATGAGGCAGCACTTAACTTTTATGCACTTCTGATCTTCTATGACTCATGTTTTTTTTTTGATTCATGCCATGTCCTTATGGTACACTTCTATGCTTCTATGCTTCTTATGTTTCAGATACATGCATTATCCACATGATATGCTTCCATTTCTGATACTTGCTGCAACCTTATGTTGTGCTTCCATTCCACACAGCCCTAAGGCTGTTCTCCACATAATGATACATGCTGCAGTTGCATGTTATGAACATATATGGATATGTATCAATAGATTCAATACAAACATGTACATACACCTAAGTAGTATATAAAGGCCCAGTACTAGCCCAGAGGACCTCAGTTTGTTCTTTTAGTTTTCCCCCTTTAATAGAAAGCCATCTGCCTTACTTCCCTTTGTTCTATTTGAGTAGCCTATAGCAACTCCTATTGTTGCTGGGTTGTTTCAGATTCTCAGCCTTTCAAATGATTGGATTATTGTCTGACAGCCATGAGATTGACTTGCCCCCATTAGGAAACCACTGATAGATCTGGCTTTTCTTTGGAGCTTCTTGAAACTTTGATGAAACATGTTACAACTGACCCAGGAAGCGGTGGTTGTAATCTTGTGAGACCCAAAGGACGAGGGATGGAGGGTGAAGTGTCCTAGGGATTTCCTAGCAACTGGTGTCTATTGCAATATACAGAGGGACGAGGTAACCTTGGTGGTGCTGAGGTGTCAAGGGTACAAGGGATGTTACACAATGATGACAGTTGAAATAACACAGAAGCCACTTGATAGTAGGCTTAAGGCTAGGTTAGGACAAGGCCTTAGCATGGCTAAGGGACTTAGGACAAAAGGGCTTGGATTTCAGGTGGTAGTATGAGAAAAACAAGCATGAGAAGTAATTGTACACAAAGGGTGGGTTTAAATATGGAATGGAGATGGAGGTTACATAAGTGGAAGCAGAAGGTTGTGGAATGTTGTGGAACATTCATGACACAGCATCTATGATAAGTGATATGCAAAAATGAATAGGAAGAGGCCAGTTACCAGGCAAGTGGTTAGTGGACGATAGGGGAATTGGGTATTGTAATAACCAGCTGAAAGGGAAAGAGCATCCAACGTATCACTGGGATAGGCTAGGTATTACACAGAAAGGCAAACGTAAAAGGGAAAAGAAAGGGTTGTAACAAAACATGTTGACCTGACCTACTAGATGTAGTATTGTACTGTAACATGCCATTTCAAGATGCATCTTTGCTTGATCAACTGCCCATTGAACCTCATACAAGCAGTTGCATAGGCTAAACAGTTGCCCATGCAGCTTCTCATTTGTGGCCTGTGAATCACAGAGTTGCTGGAAAAGGGTTAAAAGTTGAGTGTTAGCAAGAGACTGGCTTGCCTAATTCCCATCTTGAGCATGCAATATAGTAGGATCAAATGTATGTGATAATGAGTTCAAGAGGTCTATAGCTGCCATACCATGAGTATAATAGGGGGCAAGAGGTTTAGCTTGGGCCAATTGCACAATTGCAACATATGGCTTTGGATGTACAATATTATTTTTGCTTGATGGCCAAGTAATATTACCACCATTTTCAAAATTACTATCAGCAAGTTCATGAGTTCCAGCCTGTTTATTTATTAAACAATCAATGTCACAAGCTCATTTAATTTCTGGGAAGCAAACATTCATCTCTGTGGACTTTATAGTCTTCACTAGCTATAGGAAATACATGAGTTAACACAAATTTCAACATTGGCAATACACTGAGCAACAAAACTGTTGCAATGTTGGCAACAATTGTAATAATTGATCAATATCTTATAATACATTAGAGCTAGACCTACAAACCTAGATATCATTAGAAAGCCATTATAAAGGGCTTTCCAAAAACATATAAATTTCTTATGTAATTCATTCACAGTAATGAAATACTCAACAATTAGTAACAGGTACTTATTGCAACAGTTTTGTTGCTGGATATATACTATTGGAAGTTAATAGAAAGTATATCCTCCATTTGCCTTGATGACCTCAGCTACCCTTCTAGGCATGCTTTCAATCAACTTCTGACACTCCTCCACATCAATCTTCTCCCATTCTACTTGAACATGCTTCCAAAGTTCCACAATTCCCTTTAATGGCTCTGAATACTCTGCCAGCCTTCTTTTAAGAAAAAATCATAGATGTTCTATGGGATTGAGGTTTGGAGATTGGGCAGGCCATACCATAACCTCATATCCATGCTTAAAAAACCACTCCTTGGCCCTTCTACTGGTATGTTTGGGATCATTATCTTGCTGGAAAATAATGTCCTCTGGAGTTTTCTCATAGAACTCTAAGATTTGTTGAGGCTCCTCTTCTAGAATCTGTATATAGAGGTCAGTATCCATCCTACCATCAATCTTGCAAGCCATTCCAACCCCATCCCAAGTTATACAGCCCCACATCATCAAGAATCCTTCTCCAAACTTTACTATTCCTGCCAATAGCCTATCACTGAGACCCTCTCCTGTCTTTTTCCATGCCCACTTCTTGCCATATGACCCTATGCGATTAATCTTGGTTTCATCTGACCATATAACTTGCTTCCAGTCCTCCACAGTTCATTCTTGTTTTTTTATGATGCTTGATAAGAAAAGGGCATTTCTTCTTCACCACAGCCTTCATACCAGCCTTTTTCAAGTGTTTGCAGATGGCCTGGGAGGAGATGGACTTGTTGTTACGGTTGTACTGTTACGTCAGTCCATCTTTCTTTTTTCCTTCGCTTACTCCGATCCTGGCCCTTGCTGGGAGCACTACCTTTTCATTGTATCACTGAACCGGCAGCTCCTTTATCCTGCCTTCTGGCCTGACGCCATTCCTTCGGATCCTACCGGAACAGGCCCTGGACTTTATGATTGATCGTTGCGTACGTTTCCATGGACAGCTTCGCTCCTCCACCGCTTCTCTTACAATGGCGTCGTCTCTCCGCCATATTCCCATTGACTCACACGTACTTACTCATCTGCAGTAGTTCCATCCACTTCCACAGAATTCCATTGCTTACGTATATATTGAGTACTTATACCTCCGCTGCCTGTACAATAGTCTCTATTCTTGATCTTCGCAATCTAGCGTTGTGTCTTGAACCAACCCCCAGATCTCTTCGAGCCGCTGCACGCTCTTGAGTTGCTCTGAAAGTTCCTAGGCGATTCCTAGTGAACTCCCTTCATTAACCTTCGACCCGACGACCGACCCGTCGTCCGCACCCCTGGATAGAACCTTTGGCAAGGTTAGGATGAAGTTTGGAGCAAATTCTACTGATGGTAGAGTGATTTACACCAGTAGCAAGAGAAATTTGATGAGTGAATTGATCCAAATCCAAAAGAGTAAGGATTTGATTGATATTGTTAATAGAAAGTGGTTTTATGATAATGGAGGTGGACAAAGAGTGGTGTTATGGTTTGTTTGCATCATGTTGAATCACACGACTTACTGCTTATATAATAATATGTCAGAACATATTAATTTAATACTTTACTAACTCAGCAACAAAACTGTTGCAATAAGTACCTGTTACTAATTGTTGAGTATTTCATTACTGTGAATGAATTACATAAGAAATTTATATGTTTTTGGAAAGCCCTTTATAATGGCTTTCTAATGATATCTAGGTTTGTAGGTCTAGCTCTAATGTATCATAAGATATTGATCAATTATTACAATTGTTGCCAATATTGCAACAGTTTTGTTGCTTAGTGTACATTATCTGTTTGAACTTTGTTTCCAATGATGACTGCTTCCATGTGGATTATTGTGATTGCATTGCCCATTGATTATATTTTATTGTGACCATTGCCCAATCTTGCTGACCAAAAGAAAGTTACTTTTTAATGAGATTGAGAAGCTTATTGGTATTGCCAATAGTATAGTTATTCACATCTTGTGAATGGCCCTGCTTGATCTTATGGTGCTGTCATCATCATTGTCATCATCAGGATCAGCTATATGGTGGCACTTCTTTGAACTGTTTGCCTTTTTAGCATTATGATCACTATTGCCAAGTTGAATTCCAAAACCATGTTTCTTTAACTTCTCAATGTCCTTGTTTTCTTTCTTTTTTCTCTTCTTACTTTTGTCTTTAATTGAATGGTAGGAGCCTGTGATCTTTGGTAAACAAGCATAGTTTTGGAACTTGGCAATCATGTAAGGTACCATAAGGTTATTATCTAATTCTGTCATATGTGCAATTTGACCAAGTCTAATTCTGGACTTCCACTCCTCAATTTCATGCCTACTCCAGATATTTTCTCTTATTCTCAGATTATCTGACACTCAGACCATTTCTATTATCTTTTTGTATATTCTTGTTCTTGCTTACTCCATTTATACTAGTCTCATTTCTTATTCCCTTCTGATGGACCTGTGCTTTACACAGCTCTCATATTCCAATATTTGAATTCCTGTCTTACTCAGTCTCTAGTTCCATATTATTCATATTTCCAATATTCTAGTAATAGTCTGTTCCAGCTTAGAAACCTGGTGTAACTCCAGAGTATATAAATTCTGTAATATTCGCTATAGATACTTCAATTTAAATATCAATTTAAGCTCCTTCTATTCTTTTTGCACTTGAATTCTAGACTCTCCTCTCTAACTTCTAATCTTTAAGGACTGCAAGTACAAAGGCATGACATGTAAGTCCTATGCCAAAAGTTCTTGCCCCTCTCTAACCTACTCTATGCCTGTGGCACCTCTGCTACTCCAAAAGTTCTTGCCCCTCTCTAACTTACTCTGTGCCTGTGGCACCTCTGCTACTCCAAAACTCCAGACCCTCTGTCTAGGAGAAACTGGGTTTAATAGATTCCTATAAAAGCACCACATTCATGGGATTGGGAGGCAAGATTCCAGAATGGACCAAAGTGTTATCAATCAGGCATGAAAATGAAGCAGGAGTTGACAACATCCAGGGGTTCAGATCAAAGTTATGTGGCTGAGAGATAGTTATTATAAGATCCAAGAAATGACTCTAAAAGTACACATACCTTCATGATGTAAGATGTAACACCACTGGATTGCTGTCTAGCCTTGGAATGTGCTGTGTGTATATGTGCAGATGTAGAGACACTAGTGAGCTTGTACATAGGTTCAGAAAGAAACTATATAACATAGTGGTATGGATCTACTATATGCTATTTCTCCACTAGGCCCACCTCTGGACTTTCAACACAACTCCATGCCAACTCCATGTGTTTTTCCCCATCTTCACATTATCTGACCCTTAGACCTTTCTATATTCTCTTTAGACCTTTCTTGTTTTCCATTTCATTTTATGTTAGTCTTTTTAGTATTAGCTTTGCTCTTTGTATCCTCTGATATGCCTGTGCTCACACAGCTCTGGCTTTCCAGTATATTACTTCCTATCTTACTCATGTTCTGATTCCCTCCATTCCATTTACTAATCATTTCTAATACTCTGGTTATACTCCACCTTGACTTACAAATCTGGTACAACTCTAGAAATATATAAACTATGCACTTTACCTTGTAACCCCTTAGTTTGAATATCAACTATAACACTCCCTTTATCTCTCCATGTCCACCCCCTGACTTCCCACTTAATGGACTCTGTCCACATCCCTTTACTTCTCTACTACACTTCTGTTTTTCTGGATCATCTCTGTATTCCCTATGATCCACCTCCACATCTCTGCTTTGAAATTAGGACATGACAGTGTACAAGGGTGTAATATATAAGTCCTGTGCCAAGTCCTACCTCTCTTTAATCCATTCCCTGCTAACTCCAACCTTGACCTCCTAGTACATCCCCTGTGTACTTTGAGGAATCTCCAGACTGAATTCCTGTGATCTTTCCAGACCTCTGGACCTTCTAACAGTGAATATCTGATGGACATGCCCCCCTTCCAGAGCTTAAGACGGTGGGGAACCAGTTTATGATAGGATTAACCAAAGCCTTTCAAAGAATAGGGACTCTTTACCAATGCAATTCCCTGATGTGGGATCTAAATATCATCCACATTGCAAATGAATGCATTGCCAGTATTATTATAGCACAGATGGAGATTAATTCCATTAGAACATGAAGGTGGATACAATTCTATATTGTTGAATATCAAATAAAGGAAGACAAATAGTTTACATACTGTACAAGCTAAACCAGGTCAGTATTTAAATGCTGGGATAATTTGTTTAATGACACAATTCTTCATTTTTGCAAAACAATTCATCAGTAATATATCTTGTTGAATGAAAAATAACAAAGGAGTTGACTTATGGGGATTGTAAGTGCCAGTTTTTAGCATAAAAAAGGGCTGGAAGCAATGGGGATCTTAATGTGTATGAAATTTGCATATTGCCCTTGTAAAATTCCATGTGGAACAGCACCAGCCAAGTTGGAGCAATGTACACTTTCAAATAAGTTACACATATCCCTGAAAAACCACATAGTCAGCCACCATTTGTAAATGAGAAGAGTTAGTATTCCAATGGCAAGTACTTGTGTGGAAGAGTGGCAGCAGAACCATGTACATTGAAAGCAATGCATAACTGCTGACATAATTAATATTGCTGATGTTGTTGCCCAAAATGAATAATCTATATTACAAATAATTTGTAAGGGGGGATTCTATCATATGCTGCTTTTTCACCAAGTCCAACTCTGGAATTCTGGACTCAACTTCATGCCAACTCTGGATGTTTTTCTTGTTCCTTTGTATTTTGCTTACTCAGACTATCCTAGTATCCTTTTATGTTCATTCTTGTTTTGTTTTCATTCTATGTTAATTCCTTCAATACTAGCTTTGCTTCCTGTGTCCCTCCAATAGACCTGTGCATTGCATAGCCCCAGTATTACAATATTCCC